>PVJX010022741.1:0-30149 GCA_004027295.1 Dolichotis patagonum
GTAACAATGGAAATTACAATATACTACAACTAAATCATGAAAATACTGCTTTGAAAACTCCAAGCAATGAAATAAATTCAAAGACAGAAAGACAAAATGGGTGATTTAGCAAATATATTTTAAGTAACAAGCCAGAGTATGAATTACGTATGAAGTGGGATTTTCCGCATGTAAGAAAAGGGAGGAAAATAGAAACATATATGTGTATATTTGTGTTTTTTCAAATTTACAAAAGAAGAACAAGGTGACAAAAGTGATGGGGGAGCCAGCACCTTTGCCCAGAGATGGGACCGAAGCCTGACTTCCTGAACTGAATGTATCCTGCTGTAAAGACTGACTCTGAAATCATACAAAATTTTAAAAATCATTTAAAAATTAATTTTAAAAGTCAAAAACAAATGAACATGATCATTACCAAGTTGTTCCCATAACCACAACTGACAAACCTCTGGTAACATCAACCAAGGAAATGAGGGAGCCTAAATAAACAGGAATGAGAAGGCAACTGTAGATATGGCCAATATCAACTGGGATTTTAAATTTTCCCAGCCCCGCTGGCTCTATGTACAAGTTCTATTATCATTCAAGGAACACACCATCCCAGTCTTACACAAACTTTCAGAGAACAGCAATGGGAATACCACAACTCACTTATTCAGGCTAGCAGAGTGATGGGACTATGCTAGACAAAGAGTACACGAAAAGGAAATTCAACTCTCGCTCACAGGTATAGACATTAAAATGCTGAAATAAATATTGCCAATCAAATCCAGTATAGTGGTACTGTACCTCGTACTGATCATTAATTGGCTCTGGGAGGCACGATGAGTACCAAACTAATTGTTTTGGCTAGAAAGGGTGTTGCATCACAAGGCAATGGACACCCACAAGTTCCAGCTTGCAACTGGAGCACCAAGCCAACCACGAGGACTGGGACAAAACTTTCATGTCAAAATATGCCAAGCACCAAACTTGATGACTAATGACTTTCAAAGCTGTCAAGTATGTATCAAAGTATGACTGTAGTTGACCCTCTCCGCTTTTTTCCCCTCCCTCTGTTTCACTGTTTGCCTTCTCTGATGGATTCCTTCTGTTGGGATTCATGGAGCTGTAGTCCTTATTATCTCTTTCTAGAATGTCCTTAGGAACATTCTGGAGTGCTGGTTTGATGGTCATAAACTTCCTCATGTTCTTTAGCATGGAAGTATCTTATTTCTCCATCAGTTTTGGAAGATAGTCTTGCAGGGTTCATCAATCTGGGTTGAAGGTTGTTTTCTTTTGTAACTTGAAACACTTCAAGTTGTCCGTGATTTGAGGATTCGTGTTGATAAATCAGCTGTGATTCTCATGGGTTTTGCTTTAGAGGTGATTTGTTTCTTTGCCCTAACAGCCTTTGAGGTTCTATTCTTGTGTTGAATTTCTGGAATCTTGAATATTATATGCTTGCCTGTAGATTTTTTTTTGATTATGGCTAATTGGATTTATATGTCTCAATTATCTGTATATCAAATTCTTTTTCTCTACCAGGGAAGTTTTCTGTCATGATGTCTATGAACAGTTTTTTAAATATCATTTGTGTAATCTGCTTTTTCATTGACTCCAATCAATCCTAAGTTATTCTTCTTTGCTGCATCTAGCAGCTGCTGGATTGACTTCTCATGGTCTCTTGCTTTTTTAAGAAATCAAAGCAAGACTGTAGTGAGAGAGATTGTGATCACAGTGTGTTCATGCCAGCAATCCAAATTCAATTCAGTGCTAAAAGGTGTATCAGAAAACCCCTTAAAATGGCCCACCATATCAATGGGTTCAAGGAGGGAAAAAACAGGTCTTCATAAAGGCACCAATGGAAATGGATAAAATTAAACATCCGTTTACAACTCTCCCCAGAGTGTGCATGAGAGGTGTGTCTACGCACAACCTAAAGTAAATAGAATACAAAGAAGGACTGGAAACAGATACCCTCCTCAACAAGGATCCTGGGACCCAAGCCAGAGCTCCTGCCTCAGAAAGTCCAGGCATGACACCAGGGCACTTGTCACAGTACAAAAGCCCCTGGGGTCATTCTGATGCCACCTACAGGCGGGCAGCCTGGGCACTGCTTGGGAGCTTGCTGGAAAGGAGACAGGCAAAACCTGTGTTTATTTCTGCCTCCCTGGTCCAGGTGACTCCTAACACATGGAAGCTGGAGAACGCTCTAAAGAAGCCATAATCACCAGAAGGGTTGTTAAAACTGCCTGAGTCAGTTTCATCCCAGATTAATTAAATCCCAATGGTCATGGGTGGGGCTCGGGCACCAGGTACTTAAGACTCCCCTGGGGATCTAATGAGCAGCCAGCATGGTAAACCACTGTTCTCTAGAATTCCCAAAATGAGGAAACTTCTGTTTAGGGAATCCAAGTAAGTGCTTATAGGGCCAAGAAAAAAAAACATGCATTCACACATACCAACTGCGCCTTCTTGATGTAGCTTATAAAACTTGCACCAGAAGAGACCTTGGAGCCTTGATAGCCCCACAAAGCTGCAGCGGAAAGTGTGACCAAGAAGTCACATTTGCCTGGGTTTAGCATCGGCTGCTTCTTAGGTGCCCCACCTTGGACCTAACCTTTCTGGAAGAAACTCAGCGAGGATATGATTAGTTCCTACCTCAAAGAAATGTTGTAAGGGCTGAAATGAGACATTATGTAAAAGCAGCAGGCCACGGCCTTGGCAAGGTTCATGCCTAAGGTTAATGAAAGCTATTCCTGGCAGCCAATCAGATGAAATGATCTGCAAATCAAGGCCAAAAGGTAGTTCTCAAAGCTATGCTGTCTGACATTCTAGCAACTGGCACAGGCAACTGGGCCAAGTGGAGATACACTGTAAATGTGAAACAAAAGCAGGGTTTGGTAACAGTACAAATTACATGATATGTTGAAATGCAATTTGTACCTACTGGGTTAAACAAAATATATTAAAATTAATCACTTGGTTTTTTTCTTGTTGACTACTAAGAGATTTTAAATTATACATACAGTTCATATTCATCTCCAAGGTTCAGGAAGCCAGGATGTGAACTAGTATTTTCAGGTCAGCTGGGTTTTTTTTCTAATTTTAATTTTATACAATCACTTGGGGTCTCATTAAAATGCATATTCTGATGAATTATTCTGCTGGGGTTCTTAGTGGTACGGGCCAGGGCCTGCAATTCTGCATTTCTCAGGGGCTCCCCAGAGTGACTACTGAGGAGTGAGGGCATCCAGCCAACCTGTATCAACAAAGGTTGATATGAGGTATTCACGATGTACCTAATAGTGATGGCAACCCCTAGGGAAATTATTAGAGTTGCTAATAGGAGGAAAGGAAATGTTCTGAAGAATTAAGATAGCCTCAACTTTCAAAACTTCTGCACTCTCTTGCACCTAGGGATCCATAGAGGTGGGAGCCACCTACAAAAGGCCTCCCTCTAAGGGCGGGAGGGACACAGGCTTTCTCTCCCAGATCTGGAATCACAGATGAGCGCAGGGGACACCTCAGAACTCGGAAGCTCAAAGTGGAAGTCTGGCAGGGGTTCCTCGAATCCTGCTAGTCACAAAAGTAGTGTCAATGGCAGCACCCTCTTGGGCAAGCTTTCCTTCTCACTGTGCGCCCCCCCCCCCAACAGTGTCATGGCCAGGGGCACTGCTGTACAGGAACATTATTTCTTATTTCAGTAACAGAGCTGGGCCCAGTTCCAGGCCTGCTGGGATTAAATGCAATCCCTAGTTTCTTAAATCCCCACCTAAGTAATTTCAGGATCATAAAGAAACGTAAAGGTCATTTAAGGGAATTTAGAGCGCCGCCACCCAGCACTAAGAATGTCCTTTACAACCTACCTCTGCCCCAGTTGCTCCCACAGATGGGGCAGGGATGTCATTCATGTGGCAGCCCACTGCTTTCTCAGACGCTGGGGGAAACCGAGTACTTCGTTCTCACGGAAAGTTCAAGGACGTGATATCAAAATCTAACAGTTCTCACATGCTACACAACGCACCACTGTGTGTTGTCAAGGTTTCCACAAGGGGATAAGAGCTGAGTGTGTTACAAAGAAGTTACTTTTATTTTTACTTTCAGTTATCACCCTTCAACTTCCCTTAGCCCTTCTTACCCCAAACAGACCTGCAAGCAAAGCAAAAACTCCCCTGCACTCATACTGCTCATGATGGAGTTCAAAAATCAAGTAACTATGAAGAAAGGGGTGACAGAGCAGTGGGTGAGGAGCTTCCCATCACTGGATTCAAAGAACTGCCTTATTCATTTACTATTTGACCATGCAAAGAAAGGCTAAGCATGAGCTCTAATTTACCTTGCAGAGGAGCAGCAAGATTTCTAGGCATATAACAGAATGATTATAACAAACATGTCCAAACGATTCTGCACAGCAAACCCCCTCCCCCGACACATACACCATCCGGTTCAAGTCAATGAATGTTTACTAAATGTCTACTGCATGCACTGGCCATGTTTGGTTTCACACACCCAGAAACGTGCCTCCGACCTCAGCCCTCTTTATTACAAGGTTGGAAAATGAAAACAATTCTCACCGAAACAGGCAGTGGATACCTATCGAGACAGAGTCAAGGAACAACAATGCTGAATTAATGTAAGGACATGAAATTGCAGGGAGCTCCGCATGGAGACATTTCAATATACAGAAATGGGTTTGAGAAAGTAAAAAAAAAAAAGGTCCGAACCCACGTCACGCAGGAGCACAGAAAGAGGTGCTGACCTGCAGAGCAACTATTTCTCCGGACCCCTTCTCCATAGCCTCCACCATTTTCCAGCGGAAACTAGGAGCACAAGCATTCAGTCCAGTGTGGTATGAGGAACACACAGGCCCTCAAACTGCCTGAGGAGGGGTCGGGTCTTGATCAGAATGAGACAAGACTTCCAATCAGAGACACTGTGGAAAGACACAGGTAACATTTGGTGTGTCTTTGCCTTGTGATTGCCTCATAGCTACTGGGTACACACTGCTACCATTTTAGGAATAAATAAAACAGAAACTTGTAAAGTATGCTGACAGCTTTGGGTCCACTTGGGCAATGCAAGGAACACCAGCATATTTCAATGCTGAGAGAAGAGGGAGACTGAGGCAGAAAGGACACACCTACCCCTACAGGGGCAATAAGCCAAGAACAGGAAGGATAGCTGTTCTTCAAATAGCCATGGCTTACATAACTCATTGGTGCAGCAAGATAATGCTGTGTGGCTTGCACAGGGCCCCAATGCACATCTGACTCCAGAAAGAAGCAGGTAGGGCAGGTTTTATGAGCTCTGTCTTACTCATGGAAGAGCTACCAGCAGTGACGTAAAACGACTTGTCCAGAGTCACAAGATTGAAGAGAACATGGACTTGAACACAGCTTCCAGAACTTAAGTGCCAGAAGCTCTTACGCCTTGCTCCAATGTCACCTGAAATTAAAAGCTCACACCAACAATGAATTGCAGACAAATGTCCAGAAAATCCAGGTTCCTGGATTTCTAAAAGGTTAAGAGGACATGGCTATGACCATTTTTTCCTGAAAAGAGTTCCAAACTGTTCAAGCCAATAACGGTCAACTTTTCCTGTCAACAAGACTATTTGAAGCACTTAATAGAGATTATCCATTCAGTCCTTGTAATATCCCTTTGAAAAGGTACTATTATAATTTTCATTTTACAGAGGAGGAAACTGAGGCACAGAAGTAACTTGCCCAAGGTCTCATGGGAAGTAACAGAGCCAGGATTCAAATCTAAGGAAACCACCAAATCCAGAGTCCATGCCTTGCAGGCAAATGACAGTGCCTGTGCCCCCCATCTGCCAAGAAGAAATAAATGAACTGAGAAAGTAGAAAATAAAGAAAGCAGAACTTAAAAGAGGTCAGAAACAGGGAAGAGAAATTTCTAAAGAATAATGAAAACAACCTATTATCCTGTTATAAAATTGAATAACTTTAGAAATAACTAGAAACTCCTCTGGCCACTGGTAAAAATGTTACCTACTGAGTCTTGAAGGGTCTGTTTTCCGTGGTTTCTAAAGTAACTACATTTTATAAATCATCCCCTTATTCTGGAGGAGTTCTGGAATATTTTTGGAACTGCAATCATTTTCTGAGCCTGTAAAAACTTTGTTTTGCTTTGAATCCACTGAACATAGAGAATAAGAAAGAGCTGAGTGGTATTAAACACATGAACTTCCAATGAGTTCTCATTCATGCCATTTGATTAGTGAGTGCTCTTGTCCCTAAGAACTGGAGTGCTCCTTTACTCTGGACCTATTTTGAAATGAACTTATTTCTTTACAAACCAAACAACCCACAGATTGACAATTAGTTCAGATAACAGGTTCACAGTACAAAGCAGCACGCAGGAAGAGAACCTAGTGTGAGGTGGCCTCAGAGTGCAGCTGGTGCTGGCATGAAATCAACAACCTATCCTGACCTCTTCAGAACCTTTTGTAGTTTGTGTGCGCTATCTATGTAGGGAAAGAGTAAGATACCAGAAAAGGGACCTCCCTCAGTATTTGGAATCAGTGCTTGCATTCAAGAAAGAAAAATGCATGTAAGAGTAAGGCTGGGGTGAACTTACCCAACAGCACTCAGGGGAAATGATGAGTCCAGAGAATCTTTTGGATTCAGGAAGATTTACTTTTGGATTTATTTGCTTTAATGGCGCAGCAGCTGACAATCTAAAACTAAGAATTTAAAGTGTGCCTAAGTCATTCTCATCATGCTAGCCTGTTTTTGGCATTGTAGAGTTTCAGCGTTCTATTTTTTATAGCATTCACTCCTACCAGAAAATATAGCATTGCCTATTTTCTACTGCCTGCCTCCCCGTGCATAAACTCTGCTATGTCTCATCTGCTATTTTCCCAGAGCTTAGGCACACTGTGTTTAATGAATGAATGAAACCACCAACAACTTGATAAACACAAGTTAGACTTTTAAGGTAAGAAGACCAATCATGTAATAACCATACTCAAATCTAAAAGCACCAGTGAATGTTATTCACCTTCAAGCACCTCAGGAGCCTCTTATGTACACAACCAGTCTTAATTTCCCTCCATGGTGTGGAGTATCTTAAGGGTAGATTAGATTGTGTTCAGACAATCCCCAGAAAAGCAGAAAAACAGTCATCCTGAGTGAAACCTGATGATACCTGATTCTCCCATTGTAAATGTTGGATGAAAGCAAAACGTGTGTATGGAAGTAGCCAGCCTGATTTTCCGAGGAAACCCAAAATGGTTTCAACTACAGCAAAACTTTTGGCTCAGTCTGAAGGCTGTAAGGTGGATACTTCACAAGGAATAAAACTGAGTCGTAATGGTAAAAGGTACCTAGACGAGGCAGACACAAAGACACTTTGCCATTAAGGTGCCTGGCTAACATTAGTCTCTCTGAGCTTCAGTTCCTTCATCCAGGAAACAAATGAGCTACACGAACTTCAAGGTGCCAGTCAATTCTAAACTGCTACAGTTCCACCCTAGGCGATCTGGTTTAAAATCCAGGCACAACACACCTCGTCGCACACGGTGATTTCGTTCGTAAAGCCCCTAATAGGAGTCTTTAGAAGCCATTCATTTCATATTTGCTTAGGCAAATACTAAAATTAGTTTTCACTTCCTGAGCGCAGCAAAAAACAGTTAAGGGAGGCAACCCGGTCAAGAGCGCTTGCTCGTGCCTGTGCATACTTCCGACTGCGTATCGGGGAACTAACCGTTCCTCCTCAGATCTTTCCTCAACTATTGCAAAAGCAGATAAAGCAGTGCGTGACACAGAAAGACCTGCCGGGAGCGGAGATCAAGGCTTCCCGGCTGGTGCTGGTCCCCCGGGGGATGCGGCGGATGCCCACCCCGCGCCGAGGGCCAGGGCAAGGACCAGGCGCGGCGCGTCGCCCGGAGGTAGGGTTGCCGCCTGGCCCGCTCGCCTCCCCGGGACGGGAAAGCAAGTACACACAGCAGCTGTGACGTCCGATCCCAGTCTTCAGGCCCGCCAGCCCGACTCCGGTCCCGACCTTCGCCCAGGAAGAACAGGGGAAGCCACAGGCACCTGCCTGCTGCGCTCCGGCCTCAACCCTCACTCGCGGGGACAGCAGAGGCGCTCGGGTGAACCCCACCCCCACCCACGGGTGCGGGGAGGCCCCGCGCGACCCGTCGGCGCCGGGAGCCCCAATTTCCACCTGTAGGCTCCCCCATCAAGGGGCCCAGCAGCACCCGGCTCGGAGCCAGATCCGCCGCGAATGCGCACCCACCTCGGGCTCCGGGCGCCTCCGCCGTTGCCAGGCTGCTCGGCTCCCGGGCCCTGCTCCGCCCCCTCCAGGATTCGCCCCGCCCCCCAGGCCTCCACGCCCCCGACCGCCGCCGGCTGCCCGCCCCCGCACGCCGGTTGGCGGAGAGATGTCACGTGACATGGGTGGGGCGGGCGGAAGGCTCCTGAGGAGCCGCTTGGAGGGGCGGGGCTCTTCGCCCGTGAGGCTGCTGGGAAACCCTTTTAGAAAGGTCCAGCTCGTGATAGCATCTGGGAATTGTAGTTCATAGTATGGTGCCGGGAGTGGGCAGGGCCAAAATGCCAGGGGCCACCCTTGTAAGGGAAGTTGGAGCCGGCGTATAGCGGAGGCCACTGGGAAGCGTAGTTCCAGGACTCTCGTCTGGGTTTCGCTGTTTTTCTCCAATAAAGGGGAAGTCCACAGGGAAATCTTCACTAGACAAAACTTTTTGCGGGTGTCATTAATTTGAGCTATCTTTGAGTCCGTAGGGTTGGCTGCATGAAGTCGAGATACCATGAGGGAAAAAGAAAACTTTAACTGACTGTGGTGCAAGATCTGCAATCCACAAACCCAACTAATTAATGGCTGCGGTGTCTGTCTCTCCTGCGCGATACAGCATCTTCCCACGCATTCAATTCAGAACTTCTTCATTTTGACGTTTGGGTCCCATGACAGTTAATATAGTAATTATAAAACGAAAGAGAAAAAAAAAAGAAGATAAACTTCCCGAAGACAATTTGGTGTGTAATCAAATAAAGCAATCTGGCACACAGAAGACTGTGTATAATATCCCTTGTGCTGCATAATAGTTATATATGAGTGCTTTGAGTGGAATTACTTTAGCATAATCTTTTTTTACCCTTGTACGTGTTAGTTCTTTACCATCTAAAAATAGCTGTTTTGCCTGATACTAGAAATAAACAATTCATAAGTCTTAAATTTCACACCATTCTGAGGTGATAGACATGAAGTGCCCCTTGGTCTGGCCGTACACAGTAGTGGATCCACACTGTACACGTTACTGGTCTGCTTGTCACTTAGTAGCTACCTCAGGTATCAGATCATAGTATTACGGTGCTGTGTTCAAGTAGCCCTTATTCTACTTAATAATGGCCTCGAAGTCCAATAGTAGTGATGCTTCCAATTTTATTTAAGTATTTTGTTATACTTGTTCTATTCTATTCATTGTTGTTATTAATCTCATACTGTGTCTAATTTATAAATTAAACTTTATCATAAGCATATGTGTATAGGAAAAAACACATATCAGATTTGGTACCATCCAAGGCTTCAGGCATCTACTGGACTAGACTCTACCCCTCAGGATAAGGGGGGGGGTCACCGTATATATACAAATAAAAACACCACAGTGAAAAGCCGAGACTTCTTACATGAGTAGCAAGGCCTTCCAAATTCTACCCAACTCATTTCCTCCAGGGTGCCTCTGCTCTGCTCACCCCAAATTCTGGTCTAGTCACAGGGAACTTTCTTTTTTATTCCCTGGATGCTTCGGGTTCTTTTTTCCTCCAGCCCTTCCCACTTGCTCCTTTCTCTAGGATTGGCCAAACTCCAGAGAGAGCAGAATAGGAGTTGCTCCTGGCCGTGGCCAACTCAGAAGTTCCCCCAGAGCTTTTGTCATTGTACTGATGTCATCATTTCCCTTTGAGTCTGCCCTGCCAACTCCCCTCCCCAGACCGTGAACTTCTTTGAATCACATTCACATTTGTGCTGGCTTTCAAAGCATACTCATTAAATTTACATGCCGGAGAGGCTCCCTGGTGGGCTGCTGAATAACTCGGTTCCCAGCCTATGTGCATCTTATGGCAGAGTAACAGAGGGAAAATGTGGATGAGTTGAGTGAGGGCACTAGCAGGGGCAGGACACTTAGCAGGTGTGAATTAAGTGTCCAAAGAGAAGTTAAAGCCATTGGTTAAACTGAGGTGTCTGGGATAGAGGACAGTCCTCATCCTAAAAGGGACTTTTCCCAGTGCTCAGCTGGTTCCTACCTCACCTGCTGGAGAATAAGGTCTAAATGGAAAGAGGCTGTAGAGAAGATGCATCTCTGGATTGTGGAATAGAGACTGTGGCCCCTGCTGTATCTGCCTGACATTAAGTGCAGAGACCAAATCAGTGAATAGATGTGGAAGCACTTTGCCACCCTGCCATTGGCAAGGTTGCAGGGTCCCTGATCAAGTACTGCCCTCATTGAGCTCCGAACACCGAGCTCTGAGCTCTCTCTCTCTCTCTCTGTGTTGAGTGTTTCTTGGGCTTTCCTGAATTTTATGCACATATCATATTCTGATAGCTGGGGGAGGATGGGGAGAGGGCTGATTCCCCTGTCTGGGACTCCTGGATGCAAGAGAGACAGCATTGGATGTGACATGAAGCTGCTTCTTTAACAAACTTTCAGAGCTGCACATCCCACACCCAGTCCCCTCTCCCATCCCACAGGTCATCTTGTTTTTGCTAAGCCCCAGGCTGGAAGCACCTTTCACTCTCCAGGGCTCCATCCTATTCTCTGGGGTTGGGGAGCAGAGGAGGCAAAACGAGGGGGAGCCCAGGCACCTGTCCTTGAGAAGCAGGCAGGAGAGAGAGGTGCCTGCTCTTCTGCCTTAACACACTCACCACTTCGGCCCCTGTGTTCTCCCCTTCCAGTTTCCACTCCCAGATCCTAGGACCCAAGAGTGGAAAGGTGGAGAAAGAGGAGTGGGTGGAAGGGAAGAAGGAAGAGGCACAAGAAAAAGTGATCAGAAATGAAAAGTTCAGAAAGTAACAGTGAGACACCATACCCCAGCAAAATGTACTTGAAACTGGGTGCCGGCAATTCCAAAGGCCAGCCACAGATCCTGGAAGAGCCATTTCGCCTCTCTGGCCATTGGTTGTTCTCTCTGAAAAAGGAGTGATATGCCACTTCCCAGGGCTGCTGAGTCTTCACACAGCAAGGCTAACTGGAAGCAGGTCAAGGTGGCAGCATTCTAGAGCTGCCATGACACTAGTCACTGGTCACTAGGGAGAGAGCAGGGGCTCAGTCCCTAGGTCCTGGCATGCAAACCTTAGGGTTCAAATCCTAGCTCTTCTTGCTCCGTGTGGCTCTGAGCAAGTACATCTCTCCAGGCATCCATTTCTGCATCTGTGGCATGAGGATATCAGTATCTATTTCATAAATTTGTTGTGAAGAATAAACAAGGAATGTCTGGGACTTGCTTCACAGAGAACAGCAAAGCAAGTGCCCCTACTTCCCTCTCCCCACACCACCCCATTGTTACAGCGCCAGCAGAATGGTGCAACCACTTTGGAAATGGCTTGACAGTGAATTAGAGATTTAAGTATACACACAGCCCAGAAATACCACTTTGAGATATGTGTCAAGACATGTGGAAACTTATATTGACAAAAGGGCTTGTATTCGAATATTCATAACAGTCTTTCAAATATAATAATCAAAATGGTGAACAGCTCAGATTCTCATTACTAGTGAATGGCTAAACAAGTGTTGATCTATAGGTTACACACAATGGAATGCTGCTCAATACTAAAAAGATGAGCTATCAATCCACGCTGCAACATGAATGCACCTCAAAAATGTCATGCAAAGTGAAATAAACTACACACAAACAATTACAGATCCTATCTTTCCATTTACATTGCATTTTGTTTTTGTAGTACTGGAGGTGGAACCCAGGGCTTCAGCCTCCTAGGCAATTGCTCTACTGCTGAGCTATATCCCAGGCCCTCACTATATTTTGGAAATGCCAAAAGTACAGTGATTGAAAGCAGATTTGCGGGATTTGATTCAAAAGTCAACCCAGAAGTATGGGAGAGAATGGATTGCCAAGGGGAATAAGAGGTGTTTGGGGGAGTGATGAAAATGTTCTGTATCTTGATTATGGTTATAATTTTGTGCAACTGTATATAATTGATCAAAGTCACTAAGTTAGAAACATGACAGAGTTGAATTCCATTGTAGATAACATAATTTAATACACTTGAAGTATAAGTGAAGGGGATGGGAAGGTAGCCTCAGTTAAGGTTCTGAGGCTGCCCAGAATTGTCAATCTCTTTTTTTGATTGTTTGTTTTCTAAGAGGTCCAGGGACTTCAAGAAGCCAGGAAGGGGAGGTTTGCAACCAAGGCTGTGCTACACAGCAAGAGTTTGCGTGGAATCAGGGCAAACCACCCACCAGGAGAAGGTGGAACCCAGCCCCAGAGCAGTGGGACACGGAGTGCCTACCTGGACGCAGGATGCCTAAGTGCTGTGTCCAGAAAGAGTGAGCATTATGCTTGTGAGCTAAAGGGACCAGAGTTTCTTCCAGGTCCTCTCTAGGCTCCTGAACACTGCAGGCGTCAACCCGGGACTGTTTTCCTGCGTAGGTGATCACAGGGTCGATTATTTTGCTGCTGTTTCCCTTCTGCTTTCCCAAGGAACTCAGTGTTGAGTGAAGGCCCCCATTGGGAGGTCCAGCCAGTCGCAGGTTCTGTTTCCTCAGGTGATAGGTGGAAGCTTGAGCCTTCACACACAGAGAGAAACCCAGTTTCTTCGCCCAGGGATTCTTTTACCTCAGGGCCTTATTATGATGACATTGCAATGTTTCCAAGGACCCACCCTGTTTGGCTTAGTCATCACTAGGCAAATACAAGGTATGTGCGGAGGACTTTGGGGCCTAGTGCAGAAACCGCATGGAGGAAGAATTGCTCCTTGGTTCAGCTACAAATCAAACTAAAGCCACTCTGAGGAAGGGCCAGTTCACAAGATCCCCTCCCTCTGCTTCCAAGCCTAAGGCTGGTTTTCTGTTGTTGTTTGTTTGTTTTTAAGTCTCAGTTTGCAAGCTGTTCTAGTGCATATGAAATGACACCATATTGTGGATTTGTTTTGCTTATCCTAGTGACAAATGAAGGTGAACATATTTTCATATCGTCTTTGGAGAAAAGTCTAATGAAATATTTTCTCATTTTGTTAAACTGGTAATTTGTCTTTCAATGACTGTTTTAAAAAATCTTTATATATTTTGAATAAAAGTCTATTATCAGATATATTATTTGCAAAATTTTCTCCCATATAGTATACTATATTTTCACTTTGTGGGTGGTTTCTGTTGATGTATGTAAGTTCTTCATTTTGATGAAGTCAAATTTATCTATTTTCTTCTTTCATCTTTTTGCTTTTAGTACCATATTTAAGAAACCATTGTCAAATTCATGGTCATGAAGATTTACTATGGTTTCTTCTAGGAGTTTTATATTCTTAGCTCTTACATGTTAGGCCTATAATCCACTTAGAGTTAATCTTTGAGTTTGTGTCATGTAGAGATCTAACTTCATATTTTGCACCTGAATATTAAATGTATCAGCACCATTTGTTGAAAAAAACCCTATTTTTCCTGTATTGAATTGTCTTGGCACCTTGGTCAAAATTTGACCATAAATGTGAGGATTTATTTTCAGATTCTCAATTCTGTTCCATTAACTTATGTGTCTATCTTAATGCCAATACCACATTTATTTCTTTTTGCTTTCTCTCTGAATTTATTAGAAAGGCCACTTTGGGAATCCCTTAGTGTATCTGGGATTTTCAAGTGTGCAAAACACTTTTAATCCCTCTTCTTATTTGGTCCACATAATAGAGTTAGAAGACAAACAAGTAACGGTGATTATCTGTCTTCTGTGGATGAGGAAGCCAAGTTTCAGAGAGGCTACGAGTAATTCAAGCTAATTGTGCTAGAAGTTGTAGCACTGGGCTCAGAGCCCCAGCTCTCAGTGGTAAGCCAGAACGTCCTCCTAGGGAGCATACTTCTCTCTTTAAAAGGTGTCACTTTGGCAAGTGTGAAGCCCTGGATTGGACCCCAAGTACTAAAAAAATGTTTCAGCCCTTACAAACGAAATCCTCTCATTTTGGAAATGGATGGAACTGGAGATCATTATGTTAAATGAAATAAGCCAGACAGCAAACACTGCATGATCTCACTCATATGTGGGATCTAAAAAAATTGAATTCATGGAAGTATAGAGTAGAATAGTGATTATCCTGGGCTGGGCTGAGGTGGAGATGTTGCTCCAAAAAAATCAGCCCACTAATCCATTTTTTAAAGGTACAATTTTGAAGCCCTGGCATTTGACCCGTTAAATAAAAATGACTCTCAGGGCTCATTTCCCATGATTAGTCAAGCATTTTTGTAACAACTCTTGCCTGAGGTCATCTGAGCTGGGGGTGGAAAAGGACCATTTCCCACAGCACACTCCATTCTACAGCAATTGTCCCACCACAGACAACTTGTAACTATGTCACCTCTCCGCAGACAACTTGTAACTATGTCACCTCTTTGTCTATGTAGAAGTCACTCTGAGGTTTTTTATTGTTCCAGTTGTGTTTAATATCCAGGAGGACCCCAATATCACATTTGACCTTTTCAGGGAGGGAAGTAAGCATTGTATCTTTTTCTTTTCTTTCTTTCTTTCTTTCTTTCTTTCTTTCTTTCTTTCTTTCTTTCTGCACTTAGTAGTGTTCAGCAACTGAGTTATGTTCTTAAACTGAATGCTGTCTCAGTAAACAGGCAGTGAATCCTTTGATGCTCCAGACACAGTATTATGTGCTAAAAGAGCCACAGAGAGGATTAAGACACAACCAAGACAAGCAAGAGATGACTGCTTTATTCAGAGGGCAAGCATTTAATAAGTGTCTATTATATTTATCCATTCAAATTTGACCTATTTGTATCGTGTTCTAGGGGATAGACATAGTCCCACTGTCACTGCTCAGAATAAGTAGTGAATTACCATCAGGCATAGAAAGTCCCCCAAGTAGCTCATTAGAGCTTAGACCACAGACCAAGAAGGGAAGAGAGTCCAGGGTTCAGTGAGAGCAGTGAACAGGACTCTGGGTAGTGAGGAGTTTGGGGACATCCCTGAGAAAGATACATTTGATCTGTTATGGTTAGTGCTACAGCCTGAAGACACAAAATGCCATGAGCTCAGAAGATGAACCACTGAACTCTTGGGCTAGATAACAAATGTTTCATAGCAACTATGTTTAGGATGGGCCTTGACCAGTGAGCAAAACTTCAGTGGGTAGAAGAGGAAAGAAGATCACTTTAAGCTGAAGTCACCAGAGACAGAAATCTATGGTGAAGCCAGGTGTTGGTGGTATATGCCTATAGTCCCAGCTACTTGGGAGACTGAGCCAGATGGATCATAATTTTGAGGCCAGGTTGGGCAACATAGTGAGACCATGTCTCAGGCAAAAAAATGAAAATGGTTAAGGATGTAGCTTACTGGTAGGGTGCTAGCCTAGAATGCACAAGGTTCAATACCTAAAACTGGGGGAAAGAAAAAAAGAAAGCTACAGTAACTGTAGACTATCTGGTCCAAACCGTATATTGCTGGGACGACAGGCATAAGTGGAGGCTATCTCCCATAAACACAGGGGTGTGGTCACTCCAGGAAAAGCACACATTGCTGAGTGTGCAGGAAGTGTTTAAGGAGCAGAGCAGTGAGTATATAGGATTGGGAGTGGGATAAAGGTGAGTATATAAGATTGGGAGTGGGATGGAAGGTGAATGCACTAGTTTACTAGGCTACCACAATGAAGTCTCTCAAACACAGTAACTTAAGTAGCAGAAATTAATCATCTCAAAGTTCTGGAGGTTCAAAGTTGGAAATTAAGGTATTGGCTGCATCACACTCCTTCTGAAGACCTTTATTATAATTTCTGAGAGTTCTTAGTTTATAGTACCATAATTCCTATCTTCACATAGTCTCCCTATGTTAGTGTCAGTTGGTCTGTTCAAATGTCTCCCTTCTTTTCTGTTTCTGTTATAGCTGTGTTTAGATGTCCCCCTCTCCAATGCCTCACTGGGTCATAGGCTCGCCTTTTTTGGAAGTGGCTGCATCTAGAGTGTGATTGATGCTGAGATTGATTCATGGTGCAATGCTAGGATCAAAGGCACTAGGATTAAGGGTGTTAGTGCTGCCCACCTTAAGTAGTTTGGATAAGATATAAGGGATAGAAAGGGCTGTGGCCAGGCCTTGTGTGCTTTTCTAACTTCTGCCCTCCATGAACTGTTTCTCATCTGTAGTGTTACCCGGCCTTGGAGCCAGGCGATTATGGACTGAAACCTCTACAAACTGTGAACTAAATAATCCTTTCCCCCTTTTAAAATTGAGTGTTAGGCATTTTGTCTCAGCAATAAGAGAAGAAGAAGATAGTCTCCATTCAGATTTCCCCTTTCTGAGTCACATTGGATTACTGTCCACCCTAATGACTTCATCTTAACTTGAACATCCAAAAAGGAGCTTATTTCCAAGTAACGTAACTTGAACAGATGCTGGGGTTAGGATTTCAACACCTTTTGAGGAGGCACGATTCAATCATTAATAATATGAGACAGAGGTGGTTATAATGGTGAAAAAATGATATGCTGTAGTCTACACTATCCTGAAGGTGATGGGCAACTGTTGACCAATTAGTGAACCAGGGTATTTTTTTTTATCTTTTAAAATTTTATTTAAAGAGAAAAAAAAAACAGAAAAAAGTGTAGTAACAATACAGAATTCCAAAGGAAAAAACAAAAGAAAAAAGAAACACTAAGAAACCACTACTTGATAAATTATATACTGTCATCTTGGAAATAGTTGTGCAAGTTACAAAATTAAAGCATACAAAGTAGACATTCAAACAGTGAGATTGCAAACAGTTCTGCTCAATGATCTAACAAAAAGTTAGTAATATGGTCATCTATCTTACACACTTAAACATACATGCAGTTATATTCTTTAGAGCACTTTCTTTTCCTCTCTTTTTTGCAGTAGCAATTACACATTTTGGGTTTTATTACTCCTACATTTCTTATTACTTTTTACACTAGAGACACAATGTGATATTTATAAATATGATTCTTATTTATTTCACTAATGAGGATAGTCTCCAGTTGTCTCCATTTACCTATGAAAGCCTCAAGATCATCCTTTTTTATACCTGAATAATACTTCACTGTATAAAAATACCACATCTTTTTCATCCACTCTGCAGTTGATAGGCATCTTGGTTGTTTCCAAGATTTAGCTATCACAAACTGTGCTGCTATGAACATGGGTGCACATATATCACTGTGATATGAACTTTTCAGTTTTTCTGGGAAAATACCCAGGAGGGGAATAGCTGGGTTGAATGGAGCTTCCAGTCCTGCCCTTCTGAAAATTCTCCATACTGATTTCCATAGTGGTTGCACCAGTCTGCACTCCCACCAACAGTGGAGCAGTGTTCCTTTTTCCCCACAGCCTCGCCAACATTTGTTATCAGTTGATTTCTTGATGGCAGCTATTCTTTCAAGAGTGAGATGAAATCTCAATGTTGTTTTAATTTGCATTTCTTGAATGACCAGTGATGGTGAACATTTCTTCATGTATTTATTTGCCATTTGTATATCTTCATCCGAGAACTGTGTGTTCATCTCAGATGCCTGTTTTTGGAGAGGATCTTTGAATTTGGGGGGCTTGATGTTTTTCAGTTCTTTATATGTACTTGATATAAGTCCTTTGTCTGAGGGGCTGTTGGCTAAAATACTTTCCCATTCTGTGAGTTTTCTTTTCATTCTGTTGGTGATTTCTTTTGAAGTGTAGAAACTTCGATAATATGAGATCCCAGTTGTTGATTCTCTGAAGCATTTCCTGTGCAGTTTGTGTTTTGTTCATGAATTCTCTGCCTACCCTTATATCTCCAAGACTTCTACCTATCTTGTCTTCCAGTAGATTTAGTGTTTCTGTTTTAATGTTTAGGTCTTTGATACATTTAGACTTTAGTTTTGTGCGTGGTGATAGGCATGGATCCAGTTTTAGTCTTCTGCATGTGGAGAGCCAATTTTTCCAACACTATTTATTAAAGAGGTTATCTTTCCTCCAGTGAACATGTTAAGCCCCTTTGTCAAATATCAGGTGGCTTAGTGTCTTTGTAGTAGTGTTTGCATCTTCTAATCTGTTCCATTGATCCTCAGGTCTATTTCTTTGCCAGTACCGTGCTGATTTTATGACTGGTGGCTTTGTAGTACAGTTTCAAGTCAGGAATTGAAATGCCTCCTGCCTTGTCTTTATTGCCCAGAATTGCCGTTGCTATTCTAGGTTTCTTCTACTTCCAAATGAATTTTAGGAGTGTTTTCTCTAGATCTGTGAGGTATGTTAATGGTATTTTGATTGGGATTGCATTAAATCTGTATAACAGTTTTGGGAGTATGGTCATTTTCACAATGTTGGGTGAAACAGGGCATTGCTTGTTAGTCCAGCCCTTCCATTTGGCCCAATGAGAGATAGACATTGCTTTTTATGGCTTTTATTTTTCCTCTCACAATCATGAAAATCTCTTCAAGTACTGAGCTTCCCTTTTGGAACTCAAAGAAAACAAAATATGCATCCTGAAAACAGTGGGATTCCTTGAATTGAAAGGTTCTTTCCTCACTCTCAAGCCATTTTCACTACCCCAGGTTGCAAGCTAACAATTGCTTTCTCTATTAGAATATACCGTGTAGGATGACTTTCAGCAAGTGCTTGTGGGATAGAATAAGACAGCCTTTAATCTGATGGACTCAATTTAAGGATGTTGTCAATGCTTTGGTGCTATGTATAATGTGTCACCAACATTTAAGAATCCCATTTTGCTCTCATATTAGCTTTACCTTGCTGGGATAAAATACCTGACACACACAGTTTAAAGGACCAGAAAGTTATTTCAGGTCATGACTTCAGAGGGCTCAGTCCATGGTCGTTTGTTTCTCCAAGGCAGAAACATCATAGTGGAAGGGCATGGCGGAGGAAAGCAGCTCAACTCATGGAATCTTGGAAGCAGAGAGAAGGGAAGAGTCAGAGAGGGAGAGGCTAGAGACCAGATGTAGTGTCCAAGGTAGCCCCTCATGACCCACCCAGACATATCCTGAAGTGTGTGTCACTAATCTCCTAGGCATCTCTCAAGCCAGTGAAGTTGACAATCAAAATCAAATACCCCATCTTTCATTCTTGACTTCTGCCAAGGGTTTCTGTGTAGCTTCCTGAGTCAGTAGGGTGCAGTGGTGTCTGAGGAAGTACCCTGGGACTGCTCAGCAGTGGACAGGGCAGTCTTGAGGAGCTCCACTTAGCCTGCTTTTATGTGTGTCACATTTGGCTGAAAATTGCTTTGCACCCTTTTTACAAAGGAAAACTCAGCTTCCCTCAGCCTCAAGACAAATCCTTTTGGCCATTAAATGGAGGTCATTATACTCTCATTCAGCAACTATTTAATGAGCACCTACTATATACCTGGCAGTATTTGGGAGATGGCAGTGAGTAGAAGGGCATTTCTGTGGTTATCCCTTTGGAGGGAAGTTTAGTAGCAATCGAAGCTACTTTGTGGGACATTTTTCTCAGTCAGCAATATTCTCATGAATAGTATATATTAGTTCATTTTCAACTACTAGAACAAAATAGTTGAGGTTGGGTACTTTATAAAGAAAAGAGATTTATTTAGCTTATAGTTTTGGGGAGGGTGACAGTTTAGGATTAGTTTGGTCTCTGATGAGGACCTAATTAATGGTGGATGGTCCCACAGCTGATCACATGACGAGATGAGAAGCCAGAGAGCAATGAGATGTCAGACTTGTTCTCTATATCAATCTTCTTGAGAGAATAAACTGGGGTCCTCTGATAGCTGCATGAATCCCATCTGAGGACAATGACCTAACCACCTTGCACTAAGCTCCACCTCTTAAAGTTTCCACTACTTTCCATCATTGCCATAGCAAGGACCAAGCTTCCAGTACATGAACCTTTGGGGATGCACTTAAGCCATATTCCACTATAACTGTGTCTAACACAGGTGATTTCTGAAATGTACACATTGTCATGGAACTTAGTAAGGAGAGCACTGAGTTGAGTCTCCCCTCCAAGTCCATGTCCTCCTCACAACCTCAGAATGTGACCTCATTTGTTGCAGGTGGAATTAGGGAAGGATGCTCAGTCAATCATCCTGGATTTAGGGTGGCTCCAGAGAGAACAACTAATGTTCTTATGAGAAGAGAAAAAGACAAAGGAAAGCACCACTGAGCGGAAGGCCATGTGAAGATGGAGGCAGAGATTGGAGTGATGTGGCCAAAAGCCAGGAACATCTAGGGCCACCAGAAGCTGGAAGAGTTGAGGAAGGTTCCTGTCTTACACTCCAAGAGATGCTGCCATCGCCATGATTTTAGACTTCTACGTTTACAACTGTGAGACAAAAAGTTATGGTGTTTTAAGCCCCTGAATTCATAGTACTTCGTTTCAGGAGCCCCAGAAGCCCTTTGCAACAAGGCTTTCTGGTCACCTCTCAAAAACAGACACACATCACAGTTTCCACACATGCCCCAAATGTTCTGCCATGTGGGAGGCACACACTAGTGCATGCTCGCTTCCTGAGCCTCTCTGCCAGCTGGGCAAAAGAGCAAGGCTCACGGCTTCTGCTCCCCTGCCTCCTTTCTTAATGCCAAGGTGCCTCACATACCACAATTGCAGTAGCAGCTCTGGCCCTGTGCACACCAGCCCAGCCAGCTGGCACAACCCCGGAGTGGAACATTAACAAAGCGGCCCCTGCTCCACCTCTGCCCACCCCATGCCATCCATTCAGCATCCTCTAGCTCACAACCTTCACCAGACAGAAAAGAATACCTATGCGGGCTAGGGCTGGGTTGTTACAGCTGTGGGAGGCATTGGTGAGAAAGCCATTTCGGTGAGACCATCTCAGTGAAGAGTGATAATTGTTAGAACAAAATGCCCCCAAATTCCCATGCCTGGGAGGCCCAGGGCCCCTTACGAGCTCCCAACTTGCAGGCCTATCTATTTTCTGGCCATCAAACATATCCTATCTTCCCACTGAATCTTACTGAATTGCTATAAACTGAGGAGGGTCATTATACCCATTTCAGAGACGAGAAAAACAGAAGTTCAGAAATGTTTGGGGTCCTTCCCAACACTCCATGGCTCTTAAGTGGCACGGCAACTTGAACCCAGGGTGGATGGATTCCAGAGCCTCCTTGTTTGTCCCTTGCCCTGCTGTGATGCTGGTTTGCAGCTGTGTTTTGCAGGGGGTGAGTTTTAGCAGCACCAGTGTTATCACCCAGCCCACAACGAGCAGCTGCCTCTTGTTTCTTTTTTTCTTTTTGCACTCATTTCTATTTCTACCACCTCTAATTCCCACCGGAAATTTATGGACACCAGAAAGACTTCATCAGCTTGACCCTCCGTAGGGGTGCCTGTTTCAGGAGAGCTTTGAACTTTAAAAGTAATTTTCCCCAAATGCTTCTTACTTATACAAAAGCAAAGAAAATTTTTGCTAGTTTGAAACTTACTTCCTATTTCCAGTGGTAAATGTGTTTATTTCAGGCCAAGTGGAGTTCTGGTTTTGTGGGGCTGTGTAGACTTTGTGTAGTGTAAACTCGGCTTTGCATAAACTATTCCCGTGGCCCTCACTGGTGAACCCCATATCCCCTTGTTGTGGATTAAAAACTGGTGGTCAACTTAACACCAGTTGAATTAAATCAGCATGGTGCTGCATGTAGATGGCCCACGTGAGGAATGTTGCCAGCATAAATAGAGACGTGGAGAAGAAGAGTTAGGCATTGTGGGTTTCTCTTGGTGTTGCTGTTTGAGCCATTGATTCTCTTGGAGGAACTTGTCATGCCTAGCTTCCCTGGTGACCATTGTCATCAGAGGAGCTCAGGACCTTGTTGGTGAGGGTGGCTGTGCTTCACTTTGGGGGAGCTCTACTCCTTACATTGAGCATCGCTTCCTGGCTCCAGAGGGGAAGACGTGTGCTGCTTGGTCTCCAGGACGAACTCATCATGCTGGTTTCCTGGCATGTACTCCACTGTTCTTATTTTGTTGGAGGAGTTTGGTGCCTCTGTGTCGCTAAGGATGGCTGTGGTGCTTTTCAGGGCAGCCCTGATCCTTATTTTGAGCGTGACTTCTTGGCTCTAGTGTAGAACCCTCAACCTACCAGCACAGCTCCTTCACCCCGCTGGCATAGACTTTCTAGCTTCCACCGCTGACCTTTGGGCCTTCCCAGCACGAATCCGTAAAAGAGACTAGTGTGAGTCCTTGTGGGCTCTAGACCTCCAGTTGGACTTGTGGGAGGCATTGTTATGGGCTCTAGGTTTTTATCTGGACTCATGTGGGATATTGCTGTGGGATCCAGGCCCTTGGCTGAATATTCTGAGTCTTCAGTGTTGTGGACAAATTTCCTGCACTTTCTTGTGTTAACTCTGGTGACCATCATAAACGATTATAAATTCTGTGTCCTGATTCTAATTGGTCTCCTCACAACCCCTGACTACAACACCCCCTTTCCCATCTTTGGCGGTTGGAGACTCTTGTTAGTCCTTGGCCGAGGTGGTGGTAGCTATGGCTTGTAGACACCGGGCCCTGCACCGAGAAGACCCAGCATGGGAAAACAGGCTACTGCTTCCTAGACTGGGTTTACTGCTTTGCCCTGCTGTCCCTCAAGGCTAGCGCTGGCAGCAACCGCCTGACAGGTGTCCCACAGGTTGCCCTCAGAAGGGAACAGATGACAATGCAGAAGTATCAAGAGCACTACACAGAGGGAGCTTGGCTTCCAAGTGCAGTTCATGGGTGCCTTGCCTGCTCCGGGTAGCCTGGGTTGCTATCAGGTCTGAACTCTCTGAGGTTCTCTGTAGCCCCTGGGGAAGCTCGCCCATGGATCCCTGCTCTTCCTGGCCAAGTTAACCTCGGCCTGTTCCCACACCTCACTCTGCAAATCTGCTACATCGCCAGGGTACTCAGTCACGTATGCAATGCATTTTGTTGGTATAAGTATATCTCCTGTGATGTTTGGGCCATACTTAGCCCCAAAGGATTTGCTGTTGTAACTCAGACATCACTGTGGATGCTGTGTTTAAGCTGGCAGCCTCCTCCCATGCCCAGCCCAGTGATTCAGGCCAAGTGCTGGTGACTGTACCGGACAGTAAGTCAGCCTCCAGCCTGGGCTGCAGACCAGTGGAGGCAGAGGCGGCGACAGTGTTAGCAAACCTGTGAGAGCTTTCCTGCCCTTATCCACTCCTACTCTCCCTCAGTCACGCTTTGGGCAAGGCATAGCCTTCTGGCTTCCAGTCTAATTAGAGATTTTCACATCTCATTCTCCACCAGCCTGGGAGCTCCGTGAGGGCTGGGGCTGGGAACTGGCCAGTCTTCTCCCCGCTTACCATGTCCAGCAGAATTCAGACTCAGGACCAAGAGAGGTCGGAGATGACATGCCTGAGTGCCTGAACAAAGCCTCTTCTACACACCAAGGACAAGTGTCTTGTTTTACCCTCTAGAATGGTGGGCTTCTCAGGGCAGGGATCTTACCTGTCTGCTTCATGCTCTAGCCCTAGCACCTAGCACTGTGTCAACCCCCTGAAGGGGCACTGATGCCGCACATGTCACACTAGTCAGCATTGTGCTCATGGTTGACTGGCCCTGTCTGGTGCCAGGTCCTTGCCTCCATGGCAAAAAAGGGTGGAGTGGATGGTGGGTAAGGGAGAGAGGGCCCGGGAGGAGTGGCAGGAAGGAATTCCACTCTCTCTGATGGCTGAGGAGAGGGGACAGGAAGGGAGGCCAGTTCTGATTAAGGTGGGCTCTGTCGTGGGGCAAGGAAAGGGCAACCGCAAAGTGGAACTGGAGGGCAAGAGTTCCAAGACTTGGGCACAAGGGTGGCTCTGTAGGGCTGGCAGCCCAGCATGTGACCAGCCAGGCAAATGGACAGGTAGGTGGCAAGATCTGTGGATCAGGGGACAGGATGTCTGTGGGATGGCTAAGGACTTAGAGAACCCTGTCACTTCTCGGGTACAGGGAAGGAGCCAGCCTGGCACAAGCCCAAGCCTGGGAGGACCAGAGCTTTCCACTGGCCACTGCATGGGTAGGAGCTGTAAGCGTGGTGACTGCCGGGCACCCAGCTGTGGAATCCCTGTGGAGCCAGATCTACTAGGAACAGGACACATTGTCAGGAGCTGGCCCAAGCTGGGGAATTCTGGGACAGAGACCTGCATTCACACTGTCTGGGAGGGCTGATGGCTAGCCACCAGCGCCAAAGCCCACTTCGTGTTCTGCCCAGTGCCAGCTTCTGAGCACCCTACTGCCCTGTCCTACATTCCCATAACCTGAAAGAGTGGCCAGAGAGATGCGGAAGCCCTGGAGGGTGCATAGTGGGGGCTCCATGGCATTCAGATCAACACAGGATCCTCTTTTTCTGACTTTTTTTGTTTTTTTATCGGCACCGGCACCGGGGATTGAACTCATGACCACACGCTTGCAAGGCAGATGCTTATGCCGCTGAGCTAAATCTTCAGCCCCAAGATCCTCTTTTTCAATTTTTATTTTTATTGGTGCATGTTTGCAGTACGTAATGATTGCATTCCTCATGCGGAGTTAGTGTGCGGACGTAACACACTTTCCTTCTTTTTGTTCATCTCCCCCCCATCTCCTGGTCCCTTTCCCTTTTGCAAAAGATCTATCTCTTCATTTCCTGTGATCTAGCTTTTATTTTTCTCTTTAATTATTTATGCTTTGGTAGTTATGCTTCCATATTGAAGCTTGTGTGTCTGACTTGTTTCACGTAACATTATAGTGTTAAGGTGCATCCATTTTCCTACACATGACTCCAGTGTATTCTTCTTTATGGCAGAGTAGTACTCCATGATATGCAAACACCATTTTTAATTTTTCTGTTCATCTGTTGATGGACATATAGGCCTCTTTTAAGGTGTAGCTATTATAAATTATGCTGCTATAAACAGTATGCACATGTTGCTTTAATATGATGTCTTAATACTTTTGGGAAGACATCTAACAGGAGAAGAGCTGGATCAAATGGAATTTCTAATTTTAGTTTTTAAAGGAATCTCCATACTGATTTCCATAGTGGTTATAATGGGTTATACTCTCACCAACAGTGTAGAAGGGTTCCTTCTCTCCCAAGGCCTCACCAGCATTTGTTATTATTTAATTTCTTCGTGATAGCTGTGGTCCTTGCACACCTACCATGGGACCTCAGGGCTGGCAGGCACTTGGGAAGTGTTCTTTGCTGAGGAAACAAATGAATGAAGGAACCTGGCACTTGTCACTGAAGGTACTGTCTGGTTCTTTCGGGGATACCTCCTAACCGTGGGCATCTGTTCCTGGGGGGCTGTGGCAGTTCTCCAGTACAGGGCCATGCAAGTAGAAGCTGTTGTCCTGTGATGATGCAGCTGGGTGGGACTCAAGACAAAAGATGACTGTCTCCACCTTGGGGAGACAGGGTAAGTCTGAAGGAAAACAAATCTTGTCCCTATGGCCCCAGCACTCCTCCTAGCGCTGCTGTCTTTTAGCAGAGCTGCTGCCTTTTCCACTTGGGTCCTCCAGGTTTGAAAAGGCAGCTACCTGCATCTTCTCCCACCGATGACAGGAGTGTCCCCCAGCATGCTGGGCTGTGGTTGGACGCCCTGGGCATTTTCCATTTCCTGGAGTCTGGAAAGCCTGGGCAGAAACCTACACCTCCTTCCTAGCTTATCTTTCTGAGCCTCTGTGCACACATCTATAAAATGGGGAGCTCTGAACAGCCTCGGGGTGATTCTGAGGCTGGAGCACAATGACTCCACTACAGCACCACACACAGAGGTACACCTTGGTACACAGCAGAATTCCAGCTCCATCTGGGAGCGTAGAGGCTGCATCATCTTCACGCCCCATCACATCTCTTTCTGTTGCCTGCAGACAGGCTGAGGTGCAGTGGATGCTTTTCGGAAAATGTGGGTGAGTTGCTGCTGCAATGCCTTGCTTGGCCGGAAGTGCTTTCCAAACCAGGTGGGGCTTACTGCAGGCGGCTGGTGACCCAGGAGGATGGCAGAGCTACCAGTCTGGGGCTGTGCTTTGGAAAAATACCCATCCTCAAGGCCAACTATTTTGAGAATCGGGTGCAACGATGGATGGACTCCTTGCAGCTGCCTCCCAATTTCAGCGCTGGCCACAGCATGGCTGCTTCTGGAGGTCTCCGCAGAACCGAGCTCAGGCATTCTCTGTGTATTGTATCCCCGAGCCCCCCTGAAGTTTACCTAGTATCCCAGATTTGTGGCCAGGCGACTGTAACTCCTGCCTGGTTTGGCTGGTGCTACGGTTTGCAGTTTTAGCAGATAAAGATACAGGATGCCCAGCTGAATTTGAACATCAGCTAAACAATGCATTGTTTTGTAGTATGAGTATGTCCCCTGCAACCTTTGGAACATACTTATACTGCATGATTATTCATTGTTTAACTGGAAAACAGATATAATGGAACTCCCTGCATTTTCTTTGACAAGCAGAGCTGGAGCTTGTCCAGCGCTGGGACTGTAAAGGAGTCAACCTTGAGGCTTGGAGTGGGAGAGAATTGCTCCCACCCATAGTGCTTCGAATGGGTGTTAGAACAATGGAATGGGTTGTTTTGTTTTTCTTTGCATAGCAAGAGAGCATTCCATGTCTCTCAAAAGAAAACAGAACGGTGAATTTCAGCTCTCTGCCTTGCTCCATTGATGTTGACCCAGAACATGCTTTGATTCTGAAAGGGATATTGACTGACAGACAAGTGGCTCTTTCATTTTTCTCTGCAACCTTCCCTCTAATGCTTGGTATTCACTACCCCGGTCCCATTTGGAACACACTTAGGATGAGACATGAAGTGACTGTTTGCTTCTCCAAAGGGTACTGTTCTGGTGCTCGGATGCTACAGGTACAAAGGCCATTTGGTCGAGTGGCCTGAGCTGTGGACTAGGGACCAGAGACCATAGGTCAACTTCCCTGCTTTCACACTACATAACCTCACAATGACTTTGACAGGCCCTGTGCTCATTCCCAGTTTACAGTTGGAAAGACTGAGACCCAGACATGAAAAGTCTTGTGGAAATTATACAGCAACTAGGTAGTGAGGCCGGAGGTCAAACTCCATTCTTTCTGAATCCAGTGCCTAAATTCTTCCTGATACCCTGCGGTGTGGCTCTTGTGCCAGGTGCCTTGCTCCTTTGTTACTCCAGGCCTCAGTTTCCCCAGGCATTCATTGAGAGGAATGAATGAGATGATCCCAGTCCTGAGATTCAACTATTCACAGCTTCGCCCTTTCTTTTCTGTCTCCAGTTCATTCTTCAAGTCCTGGTTCAGGGATCACAGGGTCTTCTCCTGTCCCAAAGAGTTGAAGCACACAGGCTCCAGTGCCCTCCTGTGCTTTCCCGTGTGCTCTGTGCCTGTCCATCTTGGAGTGCTTGTTCATCTGTCTCCTCGTGGCGCCGTGCAGATTGCATCCAAGTCTCTTGCATCCTGTCCACCAGGAGCGCTCTTCGTCTAGCTCTTCGCCTGCCTAGATCATTGCTTCCATGTCTCAGGTTGAATATTCCCTTGTGGGAGAGCCTTTGTTGACCTTCCAGGCTAAAACCCACTCTTACTCTATTCTGATTTTTCTCTTCCAGTGTGTACATAGCACTGCTGACTGTCAAAATCAAGTGACGTGTTTGCTTTCTATCGAAATGATATTTACTCGACATAAAGCTAACCATTTTAAAATGTGCATTTCAGTGGCTTTTAGTACTTTCACAAAGCTCTGTGACCATCACATCTTTCTAGTTCCAAAATATTTTCATCACCTCAAAAAGAGACCTCACTCTTATCAACCAATCACTCCACATCACTCTGTATCCCTGTCCCTGGCAACCACTAATCTGCCTTTTGTTTCTGTGGGTTTGCCTATCCTGGACATTATACAGAAACAAAATTATGTAATACATTGTCTTTTGTGTCTGGTCTTTCTTACTCGATGTGACATTTTCAAAGTTCATCCAAACTATTATATGTGGTAGCAGTTCATTTCTTTTTCTTTTTCTTTTGAAGGTAGTAAAATCCAACAAAACAAGACAGAACAAAGCCAATCAAAACAATGCAGTGAAATTGGTACAGAACTTCAGGGCAGGATACTGGGATAACAGTAATAGGTACCATGGTATATCTTGTTATCTTCACAATAGTTGTCCATTCAATCAGGTATAGCAAAATCAAACCAAAAACAGAACATTATAAAGCCTATCAAAACAGTATATTGAATAGAGCAACACAGTTGATCAGAACAAAGCAAAACAGTGAAAACAACATTTGCCTTCAAAGAGAAGATAGAAGGAAATCCCCCCTATTTGCTATATTGCATGCTGTCATCCTCCCAAGAGATGCTCAGACCTCTGGCCCCAGGTCAGCATAATCAACCCAATAATACAAGGATTTCGTTGCTTTATGTGCCTTAGTTGCTATCAACTCCGGCTGTCCTCAACGCCTTCCAGTTGCTAAATGGGGTGGGGTGGGGGGAATGGGACATTTGATTCTCAGCCTATGCACCAGTAGGCTCACAGGAGACACTGACTTGTTCTCTTCCTGGCATGCCCACTGCTTGCTTGAACCACCACTTACTAGGAGGACGGACTTGTTGCTTTCTTGTTCAGCCCCCTAAATTCCAACATGGCTGGATCTCTGGAGATGCTGACTTGTTCTTCCCACTGCATTTCTTTTTACAAATGAGTAGTATTTCCTTGTATTGCTAGAACACGTTTTGTTTTTCCATGCTCCAGTCAATGGAATTTGGATCCTTTTTACCTCTTACCTATCCTGTGGTGAATGCCACTTCTATGAACATGAGCGTAACAGCTTTGGTGCAAACGTGGTTTAGTTATTTTGGGTATATGCCTAGCAGTGGAAGGCCTGGGTCAAATGATGATTAATTGTTTAACTTTTTGGACAACCACCAAACTGTTTACCATAGTGGATGTCCTTTTTTACATTCCCACCAGAAACACATATGGATTCCAATTTCTCTGCCTCCTTGCCAATGCTCGTTACAGTTTTTGTCATCCGGATGATAAGCATCCCAGTGGGTGTGAAGTGATAGCTCACTGTGCTGTTTGTTTTTATTTTTTCTTGTACTTCCCTCGAGAATGTGTTCAGGGGTCATGCCAGCCTGTTCTGATTGATAGCGCCCTGATGTAGCCCTGCCACATGGTAGGCTCTCGGCACATGTGGGTGAGTCAATGCCTGAGTGGATGCGTTCCCATTAATGCTTGGCTCCTAGCCCAGGACCTGCCACAGGGAAGGCATGCAGTGGCTCTGTGCATTGTGTCCTGACTCAGCGACCCTGAGACATAGTGTAGCCCGAAATGCAAAAGGCTATCAGGAGCACCAAGAGGGCAAGACCCCAACCAAGAGGTGGGGGCTCAGGGCAACTGGCCCTTCTCCATAGGATCTGGAGCAGGGACTCAGTCCATGCCAAGGGTGCCTGCCTTGGGTGGGGGTTGGAGAAGGATGAGCAAGCAAGTCTGACATCCACCTCTGGAGTTCCAGCTCTCTGTCTCAATGTGCAGTTTTGGGGTTTGGAGCCCAGGCTCTGGCCTAGCGCCCAGGAGGAGCTCAGGAGCTGGCAGCTCAGGAACTGGCCCTCAGTTGCCCACTCTAGGGTAGGGCATGGTAGAGCCTACCAGCTACAGTTCCTAATGCCCTGCTCCCTGGGTACCACAGCAGGTATAACCACACATTCTACAGGCCTTTCCAAGGTGGCACTGGCAAAACACTTTGGTTAGGTATCTTCCCAACAGAATTAAAGAATTAAATATCACAGTGATTCATACATACCCATATTTATAGCAGCACAACTCACAGTAGCTAAATCTTGGAAATGACCTATATGCCCATCAACAGATGACTGGATGAAGAAAATGTACTGTTGCTACACAATGGAGTACTACTTAGTCATAAGGAAGGATAAATTTGAGTAATTTGTAGGAAAACGGATGCACCTTGAGACCATACTGCTAACTATGGTCTCAATCGTAAGTCCGACACGGATGGTTAAATATTGCATGGGTTCTTTAG
>PVJX010022742.1:6113-30248 GCA_004027295.1 Dolichotis patagonum
AGATGAAGAAATACGAATGGCAAATAAATACATGAAAAAATGTTCATCATCATTAGTCATGAGAGAAATGCAAATTAAAACCACACTGAGATTCCATCTCACTCCAGAAAGAATGGCCAAGATAGAAAACACTACCAACAACAAGTGTTGGAGAGGCTGTGGGGAAAAAGGAACTTTTCTACACTGTTGGTGGGAGTGTCGACTGGTGCAACCACTGTGGAGGTCAGTCTGGAGATTCCTCAAAAAGCTGGGTTTGGAAGTCCCATTCCCCCAGCAATTCTGCTTCTAGGCATATTCCCAGAAGAACTGAAAACATCATACCACAGTGATATATGTTCACCCATGTTTATAGCAGCACAATTTATAATATCCAGATCTTGGAAACAACTTAAGTGCCCATCAACTGACGAATGGACAAAAAAGTTGTGGCATTTTTATACAATGGAGTACTACTCAGCTATAAAGAATGATCACATGGAGATATTTATAAATAAATGGACATGACTTGAGACCATTCTCTTAAGTGAAATAAACCAAACTCACAAGGGTAAATACCATATAGTCTCCCTAGTATGAGATTTGATAAGAGTATGTAAGACTTTATGTGAGCATGAGTCCCCATCTCATAGCTTTGAAGTCTTTCAAAGTTTTCAATCATCAATTGGAATGGTTTTATCCTGTTTTGTTTGACTATATCATGTGTGATGATATGAACAGCTGTTTTGAAGAAAACAAAACATTATGACAGCTATTGCTGATTTAATATCATCCTTCTTAGAAGTCCTACCATGCTTTTTTTGTTCTACTACCATTGGTTCTATCACATTGTGTCTTATTGGAATTTGAATATGTGTGATAGTTTAAACAAAAATTTTTTAATCAAAAATGAGATATTATAGTACCAATTGATCATTTTCTGTTATTCAGTTCAGAAAACCCCATAATTCTTTCACTCTATGCATGGCTTTATACTATTGTGTTATGTTTGATATTATTGTATTTGAAACTATGCTCAACCATAGCAGAGTAAGAGATATGATGTTAGCTACTGTTGATGTCCAGTTGTCTTAATGTAAAGTACTGTGTTGCCTATGTTGTCATGTTCTGATCTGCTCTGTACTGCCCCCTTTTGTTCTATTCTCTTTCAAAAAATATACTGTTAAAAAAATTTGAAACTAAGAGAAAATTTTAAATATGGTAATTTTTTGAAAATAAAAATACAGTAATATATTACGTATTATATAATATATTATATATTATATTATATATTACAGTAATAATATAGTAACTAATAATATAGAAACTAAGATAAAATTTTAAGTATGGTAATTTTTTGAAAATAATATAGTGATAATATTCATATTAATACAAATATTATATGTATTTTTAAAATTATTATGCTTTACAAATAAACAAGTGATAATAATGGCAGTATTTTTATATTTGTGTAGAACTTTTTGTCTTTGATTCAATGAAAAATTCCTGATTTTTCTAGTATGTTTTCCATTCAGTCTGTTAAGACATGTTGCCTGTTTGGGATAGATACAAATTCTACCCTCAATCAGAGGTCATAGAGAGAAAGAAAGAAAATGTTTCAATAGAATTTTCAGAAAATCAACTCATAGAATATTTTTTTAAGTTTGATTTTCAAAAAATATAATAATCAATTTTAATTTGGAATAAAAATGTCTTAAAGAGAAAAATCTAATTTTTATGAGAAAATATAACACAAAATCACAATTACATAAGCTAATATATTATTTAAGTATCACAAAATATGATTAGCTGTAGTATCAGAAAGTGTGTCTGCATAAAAATATCTCCACAACTCTTGGTATTTTAAATCACTTTTTGAATAATCAATTTTTCTTATGCAATTCAAACACTATTTTTGTCATCCCAAAACTTTGTAGAGTGAGAGTGATTTTGAATTGTAATTTCTTTCATAACTGTATATATGTATCTTCCCAATATTCAATACTATTACTTTATTCATGAGTTCCTCATAATTTTCATATATTCTTCTAAAATATACTTTATTTTTATTTTATTAAAAAAACTGTTATTTGGGAATGTAGCATAGACATAGGAATTCTGTTTGGAATAGCATAAATATAACACCTTTGGAGAATTATTAATTCTAAATATAATGTTTCCAATGAAATCAATGACATTTTAACTTTTATTCAGTTAACTTTATTAATGACTTTAAGTATATAATCTATACTTTTTATATGTAATTTTCTTATCTAATATATCACTTACTATTTTAGGTAGTTTTCATATTGTTACTTCAAATGTATTTAAAATTTATTTCTTTAAATTTTGTTACTTTTAGGTTTTATTACTTTTAATTTAAAGTTTATTACTTTTAAAATTGGAGTTTTGTCTAGTTAACCTGTATTCAATAATCTTATAAGGGTAAAGAGGAGGGGAAGGAGCAATAAGTAGGGTACAATAAAGATAAGCCACTTAAACTTAGTAACTTCAATTATTATAACCATTATATGGCATAAAATGAGCTAAGATTACTAATATCCACAAGAATGAAAAATGGAATGGAGAATGGAAGAAGAGAGAGAGGAATGGAGGGAGATGGAAAGGGCATGTACATGGAGCCATTCTTCAAAATGATTATAATCTACATGAGCTTCAAACATACAACAATAAGAATAAATGCTTATAAAATGAAATTTTTAGCTGAACTTTGCTGGTTTTAGGCTCACAATCATATCAACAGATAGGTAGGTGTATCACCATTTGCAAATACAAGTACTTTACTTTTTGTATAAATATTCTCCAGAAATACTAAAAGGAACATTGAAAAATAATTGTGTTTTTATCATCCTATTTTGTTCACTATGCTAATAAAATTATTTATCACATTTAAAATGATGCATGCTACTTGTCATTCTAGAGATACTTTTTCTTTTTTATGCAGGCTGAAATTTTATTAGAACGAAAGATGAATTTTAATTGTCTTTTGAAAATCTTTTCATATGATCATGATTTTCTTATTTTAACTGTTAGTATAACAAATTATCACAGTATCTGTAATATGCTATCCTTGCATTCTTTTATTTCCGCCTTATATATAGTTATACATTTACATGTAATATATATTTATACAGATTTATGTGAGTAAACATATTTTATTGGGTTATGGTATTAATTTCTAAATTGTCCAAAATGTTAATAAAACCATCAAACTTAATATTTGTTGGGAATTATTCACTTGATACTTATATTCTAATTATTCATCAATATTCATCAATAAATATAGCTATATTTTGTTATTAGTAATATGTATGTTGTTATTTATTTCCATTTTAAACTAGTACAATAATATTTTTTGCATATGTATTATCTTATTATGCCTTTCACACTCAAATACAGACATAGTTCTTTAAGTAAAGTTAATGTACATATATGTTATTATGCATATATGAATGAAAAAAGCAGAAAGATATATACCTTTCTTGTTACTGTGTAAAAGTCCTGATATGAATTCATGTGATTGTAATTTTTGAACACTGCCATTTTTTTTAACATGATTAACATCTTTAATGTGAAATATCAACTCTGCTTAATCACTTTAACCTATGTTAACTTTCTTCAGGAAGCTGTTTTCATACCTACAATATTCATTTCCCCACAACTCAGAGAATAAACACAAAACACACAGAGAACATAATGTGAAGCAAATTGTTTCTCTATATCTGTGAATTCTGCATCCAGAGATACAAACAAACATGAGTGAAAAATACTCTAAAAGTTACATTGGTACTATACATATATTCACATTTTTCTCATTACACATTAACTTTTCACACAGTATTTACATTGTTTTGGGATTTATAAGTAATCTAGAAATGATTTAAGCTATATGCATATAAATGCCCAGATTACATACAAACACTATACTATTTTCATGTTTGTGGGGTACTCTACAACAAATATCCGGTACATAGTAGGGCATTAACATACAGCACCCATGAAACAATGATAGACTAATTTATATGCATGTGTCTCAATCTCTATATTAATCTAAAAAAACTATCATACACTCGGCAATCTATGATAACAGAGTCTCTTTCTGCACAGTCTTAAGGCATTTGAAGCTCAGCATCAAAGTGTTGGCATCTCACATAGTGCATCTAACTGCAAAAAGTGGCAGAAGTCATCTCATGATGTAAAGTAAGATGTCAAGACAGAGCAAGAGAGTGTGAACTCTTATGTGAGCAGTATTAGTGCATTCACAAACTTCTCAAGACCTAGACAGTTTTTAAGGATCTCATCCTCCAATTCCATCAAAACACCAATTTCACTTCAATATCAGATTTGGAGTCGATATTTACATCATTTCAAAATATAAGCAGGATTAAATCTCAGAGACTTCACAGTTCTGTCATTTGAGGTTGAGAATAATGTGCTGTCAAAAGAATGATTTTATGAAACATGATCAGATTCAGATAGATGAAATGACTCCTTAACATGCAGTAACAAGCTTTTCACAATAGGGTAATGTGTGTAAGAGTGAGAAAGGGTGGAGTAAGTTTGCTGCCTAACAATGAGCAAGGTTACTAAATAGAATGTGACTGAGAAATGTAGGATTGAGACAAATTTCCTAACTAATGCATTGCTTTGTTTTTGCTTTCTTCTCCAATAGACTAAAAGATGTAATAGAATATGATATACCTCAAAACTGATTTTTCAGTAATGATGAACTTCATCACTGTTCTAAAGCTTGGAATAGAAAAAAACCTTTAAAAATGAAAATTTACTTCACTGAACAGTAAACAGCCACCATACTGCTCAAAATTAAAAATAAATGCAATTACTTTACTTATTTATATCAATCTTCTTGCTCCTTTCCTGGTCCTTAATATTTCTTTCCCATACTATAATGAATTTAGATGCTTGAAAAAGAAGAAGTTTTAGAGTCAGGAGTTGAGTTCTTCCTTTTTGCCATCTGAGTTAATGGGGTACCTAAGGAGGAGAGGTATCCTACTTAAATGACTGTGATACATATGTGGTTCCTAACTCACCATTGTAAACAGAATTCTGAGATAGAAGGATAGGAAACTGCCAAAATTAAACTGATAAAAGTTGGCAATTAGGAAGGAGTTTTACAGCGCTGTAAATAAAAATATATTCTACTGCTCAGAGATCCTGAATAACTAGGAAAGACTTGTATACAACATCCTACCCCTTACAAACTGCTTGTGTGTTTCCCCCATAGTGGACCTATAGAAAACTACAGAAACCCAAAAGAAGGAGGGAAAATTATACTTTCAATTAAAGCTGCTGGAGTGTTCATAGAGGTAATTGACCAATAAAACAGCATCACTTGCTTTATTAAACAATTGGATAAACTTTATTGTTAAAATGGCTACTAGGTTTCTTTTGGACTGCAATGAAAGTTAAAGGTTATTTTGTAACCATCTGTATTTACAATCTCCTTCACAGTTTATTTATATGTAATTGATCATTCACAAAGGTGAAACATCCTTACAATTCTTCTTTCTTTTGTCAATTAGAAGCATTGTGCTCAAATGCATAACCAAACTGGATTCCAGAAATAACTTTCTTTTATATGAAAATTTGTTTTTTCTCTCTTCTGGCTACTGGACAGATTTTACTAATTATGTAATAATTTCAGTTTATAAGGAAATGAATAAGGCATGGGAAAAGTAATATCCCAAAGCTTACATTACAGTGCATTAGGGAGAAAACAAAAAAAATGTTCATTTTAAAAAGTTGAAGCCAATATTGAAGGTAAGTCCTGTGATGTGAAGTAATAGAGGGAAGACATATCTAATTAAACCAAAGAAGTTACATTAAATGAGCATGTTAGTCATTTTACCATCAATGAGATAAAATGTATAGTACTTGAAATTTAAAGGAGGAAAAATTTATTTTGGTTCACATTTCTCAGATGCTTTATTCCATGCTTGGTTGGCACAAGACATAATGGCATGGAAGAAGGCTATGGGAATAGAAACTGCTCAACCTAGGGTACCTGGGAAGCATAGAGAAGGGTGAAGAGATGGGGACAAAACATACTTTTTCAGTTCATGTTCTTTGTGACACACTTCCTCTGACCAGTACCATCTCCTAAAAGTACATATAACTGTTATCTCCTTAATGGATTATTCTATTGATTTTATAACTAAACATGTTCTCAGGGTAAGGGACCAGGTTGAAAAATGGTGTGTCACTAGGGTTTTGTGTTTGGAGGGTTTAACTCTTTCTCTGCAAATGCTCTTCTCCATCCCTGTTTCTTGGCTGCTATGATGTGAACAACTTTCCTTGTACCCTTCCACCATGACATTCTTTGCCATGGACTCTAACCCAAAACTGCCAGCCAAATTAGACTTTTCTTCTTTACATTGTGCATGTTAGGTATTATGTCCCAACAACAGAAAAGCTAGTAGAAAATGGGTACCAGAAGTGAGATCAATGCTTCAACAACACCTGCTTAGAAGACTTGTAACTAGCTTGTGGTAGTAATTTAGAAACATTAGGGAATATGAGCTATAGAAGCCCTAGGATGCTCTAAACAGAACTTACTGGATAATGCTGGCTATATGGCTCAGAAGATTTGAATTTGGACCAAATATTCACCACAAATTGGACTACAGTATGCTACAATCTGGCAAAAATTTTGTCAACATTTTTCCCATATCCTAAGACATTGTGTAAAATTGAATTTAAAGGTAGTGTACTAATTAATTTCTTTTAGGAAATTTGAAGGGAACCAAATATTCAGGCTGCAATATGAGTAATGTTGGATTCTTTTAGTCTGAACTCCAGTAAAACTAGTAACAAAATGTGGATATAAATGATTTGCATCTATGTCAGAAAGAAAGTTTTTATAGTGTTGGGGTCAAGGACAGTGCGGATGATAAAATGATCAGAGCCAAAAATTTAAGTTCTTTGCATTAGGAAAATAGCAAAGATGTATTAAAGATATCTCAGAAACTGGCAATTTTCACAGGCTTTGAAGATGGTAAACTTCTCTGAAACACTTTCCTCTGAGAAGAGAACCCCAAGGCACTTTGCTTATTTCAGTCATCTTAGGGAAGTATGTGTTGAGTTTAGTCGTCTATAACCTCCAAGGAGCCAGGCTACTATTTAGCTGCCAGTAAACCTTGCAATTATCTCCTTTGTGTAGATTTTTCAGGAAGGCAGAGTGCAAGAATTATGGGAAGATGGAGGCATCAACTTAAACAGGTTGCAGAGGAATGCCTGGGAGGTCAGGGAAGAATGTGTGACAGAGCTACAATCCCTGCTAGAAATCTGTGAGAGAGCACTGTATGACTATGTGAGAGTCAAACAAAAGGTACAGTGGATATGCCAGGAGGCAGGAGACTTAGGAAAATGGCATATTTGTCACAAAAAGCTGCATTCTATGAATGGAGCCACCCCATGTGAGATGTGACAGGGTCTGCAACCAGGAAGGCAAGAATGCGGGACTGCCTGAGCCATCTAAAACTCACATCTTGTTGTCACTCACATGTTGTTGAATGCTACATATGGAGCTATAAGACATAACATTTTTCACTGTTAAATTTTGGTCTTTGTTTATCCTTTCCTTTCTATCCCCTATTCATCCCTTTTGGAATGGAAATTTGAAATATTCCATTGTATGTTGGAAATGTTTAATTTTTTTTACTTTTGTGGGGATTCATGGCCAAGAGTTTTCTTTAATTCTCAGAGGATACTATAGAACTTTACTTTTCACCATTGCTGCTACTATAAAGACTTTGGAGGCTCTTAGAAAAGGACTAAATACATTTACATGATGAAATATACACAAACTTTTGGGGACCTTGGGGTAGAATGCTTCTAATTTAGAATATTCCCTAAAAGTCTCATGTGGTCAAAGTTTTGGAATTTGATTGGATCATGGTGGTGTTCTATTCATCAGTAGATTGATCCATTCTTTAATTTATAGCTGAATGTGCTTTTTATCAAGTGACTCTTGGAAGAAGTATGCCACTAGGGGTGTTCTATGGGGTGTAACTCCTTCCTCAGGTTCCCCTTTCTCTACTTCCGGATTTCCATGAGATAATCATCTTTCTTGTGGCATGTTCTTCCACCAGCCTGTTTCTGCACTGAAGTCACCTGGCCAGGGACAAAAGTCTCCTAAATGTGAGCCAAATGAAAACTCTCCTGTGTAAGTTATGGTCTTTTTGTGCCAGTGGAAAGCAATCCAATTTAGTGAATTTCCATGACTCTTTGATTCCAAAGCCCTTTTTTGCATTACCAATATAAAATTTTAGTCAGGTGGCTTAAGCGCCTGCCTGGCAAGCGTAAGGTCGTGAGTTCGATCCCCAGTACCAAAAAAACAAACAAACAAACAAAAAAAAAACAACTTTAGTCAGGGAGCTATTTTGACATCAATAAACTTCTCAATATTCCTAGACTCCTTTATTAGGTTTATTACAGTATTTTTTGTTCATAAAATCAAAGTTAATAAAATAAGAACATGAGCATAATATAGTGATAATAATCAGTATATTCAAGCAGGGGATTTAGTGCAGCAGAGTAAGTGCCTGTCTGGAAACGCTAGGTCATGGATTCGATCCTGGGTACCAAAAAAAAAAAAAAGTGTCTGGTATGCAAAACCAATTCAATTCTTGCTCATTTTAAAACATGGTGTTCTTCTGAGCTGCAGAAACACAGTACTGGCAGGCATTTCTTCTAGTATTCTATTATTGTTTAACAAAGTACTCCACATGTTTGTGGAGTACTGTTTTTCACTATTTTACTGCTTTTCAAATTTCATCTTAGTTGTTCCACAAGATGTCATTTAGGCAGTTGTTTCCTATGGTGTTAATGAGTGTTACTGGTGATAATCTATTGGCAGCTGAGATGATTTTCAAAGCTCTGTATACCTTAACTCAGATGTATATAGAATTAATGAGACTGGCTCTAAGGATTTACCCTGCTCAGATTATCAAATCAAGTGTTTAAAGTTGCCTTCCACCAACAAAGAAGGAAAATTTCTGGCATGTCAAATTTATTACCCGCTGAAACATGACACCCAATGAGAATGTTTCAAGAAACCCACAAGAAACGAACAAGCCATCCTATGACCTAGCATGGGAAGTGCCAAACCTGCTATTTTATTTGACTAAAAGTATCAAGATGTGTAGCTGAGATTGAAACTGACTGGAATTACAGTCCACCTTTCAAGAGGAAGTACCAAAATACTTTGGTGTCTTTTCTAAAATGCCCATTATGCAAAAATAAATATTAGTTTTCAAACCCCCCACTTGAAAACTATAAAAGTGTCACAGTGACTGAGCAAACACAATAAATATTCCTGTCCCCATGAGCAAACACAATAAATATTCCTGTCCCCAAATAGAAGAAATTTCAAGAAAAATACAGTAAGTGATATATAACAAGTTTGAAATCTCACAAAGAACATATTGTTGGTTCCTTCAATTGAGCTCAGAGCTGCTTCCAGAGAATGATTCAATTATCTGCCTTATGCCTTGTGAGTTTTTAGTTCTTCTCTGAATTCATCTCTTACCTACAGAATGATTTACTTTTACGGCTGAACAATAATACCAGTCTGTGTCCCTCTATGCATAGAATGAAGACTTTTTTTTTCATTTTGAACTGTCTCTGCTTTTTACAAGAGAGAGTATCTTCACAAAAATGGTTTCCATGAATTTTATTTGGCTTTAGTTTATCACATCACAAAAATCTTTGAAATTGGCTATTTTTTTGTTTTCACTGAGAATCAATAGATTGTGGCGCAACCTGCTTAGCACACTTAGAAAAATTTTCTCTATTTAAAATATCTATGAAACACATCCTTAAATCTTTCCAAAGTCTTATCATTTTAGAGGATCAAAATTAACATCATTCTGTCCTGAAGCTAGTTCTCATTTCACGAACATATTTTCTGTCAAACCCAGCCGAGAAGAAATATTTTTTTTTCAAATCTTTCAATTTTTCACTCGATTATATTTCTTTTAAACTGTGCTTGAAAACTAGACAATCTCCTTCATAGTTCATTTCTCTATCCATGTCCCATTATATCTGGTTAAAAGAAAATTGTCAGCACTTCTAATATTCTGACTGAAAAGTATGTTATAAAAATATAATAGGGACATATTTTATTTTATATATTATCTTCACTGATAGTGCTGAGCCTATAAAATGAGGACTATTGACCTAGATGCCTCTCTTTGCTCTTTTTAAGTTGACAGTCACAGCATAGTTAAACTTCTTCTATGGATAGTCAAGGACCTCAGAAAAAGTATTTTTATAGGCGTACTTGGGAGATTCACAGCTCCTCTTGAAACAACTAAAAGTTGCCAAAACTACAACTTCCACACATTTAACTTTTTAGTAAGTAACTAACCTGACTCTATTCAATACAAAGAAATTTGGAGTTCATCTAAGTGAAAAAAGAGGAACAAATTCCCTCTTGCTATAAATAAATCTTTTATACAGAGCCAGATGCATACAACCAGAGCAAACCGCTGAGAAACACTGTCCAATCTGTGTTAGTCATTTAACAGTGCACATATTTAAGTAGTTCTATGTTTCAGCATTAATAAAGCCACTTGGGTAACTGAAACAAAACCTATCTTGAATCCCTAAGTATCAGTAATAAAGATATTATTTTTTATTTTAAAACAAAAAAAGAGTGCTGGGGATTTAGCGCAGTGGCATAAGCACCTGCCTTGCAAGCACGTAGTCATGAGTTTGATTCCTGGTACTAAAAAAAAAACAAAAAACACCCAAAACCCCCCAAAAGAACAAAAATGATGATACGGAATTTCAAAACAACATAATAGGAGATCAAAATGATTATTATATTGCACATTGTTATCTTCAAAGTAGATGATTGTATTACAAGACGTAGGCATGAAAAAATTATCAAACAATGAAAGCTCAAATGTTTGCAAGGAAAAGAAATATTTCTGTTGGAGAGGTTTTGTGTTTTCTGGGATACAGTTTTAATACTGTATTTAATGATGCTCTATATATTTTGGATGGGCAAAAATTTGAAATAACTCATTTTGGGTCATGGTTTCATAAACTATATAACTTTTTCTAACTTAAAATGTTTGATGACATTGGGAATGAAGTAAATTTTCATAAAAGTGAAGAATATTGTAAATAAGATGAAATATTACTAGCAATTTTTTCAGTCAACTCACACCATTATAAGTGTGTGTGTGTGTGTGTGTGTGTGTGTGTGTGTGTGCATGCAAAGTGAAGATCTCATAAGATGGTGAGATGAAGTCTTGAGGGAAGGTCAGCTATTTAGAACATATCCTAAGTATGATTGAGGGTATGATTGAGGAAGTGAGTACATTGAGATATGACATGAAGAAAAATCAACATAATGCATGTACTATTTTTATAAGCTATGAAAAATTAATCCTTCTGAGGACATGCTGTAAAGCTTTGTGATTTTTCACAAATGTTTTGAAATAGTATGGAAAGTGAGAAAAAATTTTAACCAACTTTATTGTTTGTGACTGTTTCAGTCACCTTTGTGGGATATTAATTCCTTGGACAGTGGCAACAATCATTTCTCTTTGCAGCTGATTATGGTTGAGCAACCTTCTTGAAGTAGCAGGTAAGAAACAAATTATTCTGGAAAATATCTTCCAGAGTGTGTGTGGTGCAAGGGTTATGATAGCAACAGATTTGGTAGCAGAATAACACTGAGATCTACTCTACACAGACTGTACACTTAGTGATGCTTCTAGGAAGATTCTTGACAAAATCTTGAGAACTTTTATAAACTGGAGGGTTTGGGTAAGACTTACTTATTTATCATCTACTTTCTTTACCTTTCATTTTAGATTTCTGTTACCCTCAACTACAACTTTTATTTTCTATTATTATCTGCCCAGTTACACTGATCTGCATTAATACTGTGTCTGAATTCATTTACTTTTCAAATACTTTTTCCAGTTACCTTACTTCTGGGAATGGACATAATCAAAAATATTCCAGTGAGTCCCACAAGCTAGAGATGTTTTTTTTTATCACTCTCATTGTATATCAATAACTAGTGCTTCCTGAAAATCAGATTTTTTCATCCTAGACATCTGTTCATTCCATGACACAAGTAATCCAAGATGATCAGATGACAGGCATTGTTTCTAAATTCAGTGGAACCCTCATTGTGTCTCATTCTAAAGAGGCTGAAATTCTGCCTACAGGAAGGAAAAACATTCTTCAGTAAATCATTACATAAGTTGGTGACAGAATAATCCTTTAATAGTCCATGTATTTTTTAAGAAAACATTATTTAAATGCTATCTTTAAAAATAGAAATCTGCGATGTTTCAGAAGTCAGTGCCCTATGTATGTAGGTTGTTGTCCCCAAATTGTTGCCTTAATGGGATGCTGAATGGATCATTTCAGTATTGCACATGATTTATAGCTATTTTATTATCTTGTGTATTCAATATTTTTCCTATAATTATGATTCTATCATAACTCGTGTATACCAATCTGGATAACTTGATCTGGGTACTTTGTGAAGGACTCCATTTCACCAAATTATCTATTCTGTAAGTGATTATATGTTATAAATAAGTATGAAGAGAAGAATATTTTTAAAATGGATATTAATTACAGAGCAAGTTATTTCTGTCTTCTTTCTGAAGAACTTTAACATAGGCTTATTTAGTCATAGAAGCCTATTGCCATCTATGTTAGTTTCTATACTGATAGCTTAGATGTTCAACAGTATTTTAACTATGTTATCCTTGGTGATTCAGCATTAGCACTTTTATGCTTATATGCTCTCCTCATCCTGTCACCAAGATTACTCTCTTCTACACCAATCAGACAAGCAGAATGTAGATTAAATAGAGATACTGTGTGGTTTATTCATTAGAGGAGTTGCCTGTGAATGTGAGTCTTGTAGGATTTTTTTGGTTGTTGTTCATTTGTTTGATTGTTTGTAAACTCTGTTTCCTCTAAAAGTAATACCATTCCTGTATTTAGGGTAGGCTGAAACTGGCTCATAAATTTATAATGAGAGATTAATTACAAGATCTAGATACTGAGGAAGAATAGGTTCCCCTCATAAGACTTCTAGCTCAGGTGATGCCTTTCATGGTGTCCGTGTAATTTAAGCCAATGTCCTCTAGAAAAAGGTGGAGATCACTTCTGTTTCTGTGGAGATTTTTGGGGAATCTAAAATTTCAATGTTCTCAGGTACAGCAGTACAACTGTTATGTACTAAAACATTAAGTATAACAAATATTTAAAAAATTAGCCTGGGAAAGTGGCACATTCCTGTAATCCCAGCACTTAGAAGGCTGAGGCAGGTAGGTTGCTAAAAGACTGAGACCAGCCTAGCCTACAAAGTGAGCCCAAGGCCAGCAGAACTACTTAGCAAGACCCTGTATGAAAAAGACAAAAAATAAAATAAAAATATGAGGATCAAAATGCAGAACACAAAAGACACATTTTCCCTTCATATATTGTGGCATAAATATGACCATGTATTGTACATAATGTTTTAAGTAGAAAGCTCAGGACTGGAAGACAATAGATCAATACCTGCATATCTATAGAATTTTCAAGGAAGAAAAATCTAAGTAAGTCAGCTGTTATTAAAATTCAAATAATACATATTAGTATCACACCTGAAATGAAGAAGTATAACTCATTTGAGCTTCACTAAATCATTACCTAAAGGAATAATTTACCAAACCGTAGTACAATTTAAATCTGTTTTAACACAATCCTAATATCAAGTGGTTTTAATTAGAAAATTTTAATATTATAAATTTTTAGAATTAGGAATAGAGGAATACAAATGTTCAACATGCATCCATTAAATATAAAGAAAAACATAAAACTATCAAAGTGTCAAAGTGATCAACTAAAATCAAGAATTTTTCAGAAGCAATTAATATAGAAGAAAATGTATCTTTATTTTTCTACTGGTAAAGTGTTTGACTAGATATCAGTTAAGTTGTTGATTCATAAATCAACTAACTTAAATATATTGATATTTTATAAATTTTCCTAAGGCAAATAGTACGTGTAAAATAAATTATAAACTCTCTAAATTATAAAGAAGAAAATGAGTATTAACCTTTAAAATCTTTGAAAACATATAATACTTTACATAGAAAACATTTTAAATGAAATATGAAAAAGAAAATTATATCCTAGCATACCACAGGAGAACTAAACGCAAATAGAATGTTTTAGCCCTTTTATATATACATATATAAGCCATATATATATATATATATATATATATATATATATATATATATATATTCACCTATCATTGTAGAGAGGATTTACGACTTGAATGGAATAAAAAAAACAGATGCATAACTGGAGGCATGAAAACGTTAAGTATTACCTTGTCTCCACACTGGAGGCATCAATATCTTCTGTGTTATGTTGAATTTATTTTTCACTGAAAAACAGAATTCATTCATGCCTCCCTCAATCTGTGCATATTTTAATAAGTAACAGAGAGCAAAAGTGAAGTTAGAAGATTCCTAAGATTGGATCATAAAACACTTGGCTGCTTCTATCACAATGTTTTGGACTGTGCCTGCTGAAGAAGCCAGCGACCATGTCAAATATTTTAACTTTTGAGCATCTCATTCTGTGAGGAAGACTGATAGACATATGGGGAAGGCCAACTGGAGAAAGAAATTGATGTGAGGTCAACTCTTGTTATTCATCCATTCCAGCCCAAATAGCAGCCACTTGAGTGGTGACCCCTTCAGATGCTTCCTGTGCCAGTTGTCATTAGCTCAGCTCATCTCTGTATACCTAGAGGAAAAATGCAGAGATGGGGGGGGACTCAGCTGTCATTTTTTTATGGTTTAATTGTATAAATTGTAATTGTTCTTCCATAAAATTCATAATCATGGAAAAATAATTTAATATAAGATATGCAAATATTTTGGCCACCTACGTGGTCAGGTGTGGAAAAGTGTGCAAAGGCTTGTACTGGAGAACTGAAGGATCAAGCAAAAGGCCTGCAGCTCACTCTAGTGTCTCATGCAAGTTCATATCAGGGGTGTAAGTGTCTGCACTGGAAGCCAGGAAATAACATCCAAGTTGAAGGTGAAAACTGGAGCTCCTCCAAAGAAACAAGAAAGCCTTCCTTCTTCATTTCCCTTTTATACCAGTCAAGTGACAAGCCTGAGCCTGCAAATCCCTTCAGCCACATCCAGAATTATGTTGGTCCAAACTAATTTGAGTATTTCTTACTCAAGTTGACAAAATTAGTTAACTATCACACTTGGTATTGGACCATGAGTTGTTTAATTAGCTGGTTACTACAAATTGAGACCACTTGACTTAAAAGTCCACTACATCATCCTCAAATACTTATTCTTCAAAATATTAAAAACTAGTTTATATGAGTAAATTGTTTTGCCTTTCTTTAATTAGTTATGTTTGTAATACATAATAAATACCTTGTGGTATTTACATAATAAATGTGGTATAATACATAATAAATACCTTTTTGTGAGGAATTGGTAAATATACATAACTCAGCTTGAAGCTTTTTACTTCCACATCCTCTGTTTAGCACATACCTGCTTTTTACAGGCAGTTAAATACACCCTAAATCTTCCAGCTATTTCTGGCTCCTGAATCCCAAGTCTCTAAACAAACTGCCATCCATCAGAACTCCCTTACTCAGGGACTCCCTGCTATGCTGCTGAATAACACTGAAGCCCCAACTCTTGCCGCTCTGGCATCCATTTGTTCTCCTCCACTTCTGAGTACTGTCCTAACCTCAGGAAAGACACACTCTGATTTCTTCTTCAAATACATCTGTCCAAGTATGAATTTCCCAATGAATTCTGTCTAGGCTGGTGTCACCTGGTGGTTACTTTTTCTTTTGATCACATAACAAATCTCTAAATGAATTGCATATAATTTTACATGAATAAAAGTGAATATAATATCCATAAAATATTTTATATTGTAGTTTGGATAATATATGAAGAAATTAGAGTTTACACAACAGCTTACACAAAACATACACAACAGTTACACAACAGTTTACACAACAGTTTACACAAAAAGCTCACACAACATCTTTTTCTTGGAAATTATCATGATCCTCAATTCCATTTTTTTCTTGTATACATTCTTACCTTTACATTTTCTTTACTAGCATCAAGTATTTTTTTAAGAATAGAAAGAATAACATTTTATAAAGTTCTTAAAAATAGGATCTCACTGAAACTATGGAGTTTTCTCATAATTAATTTCCAACAATATTTCCATTGTCTTACATATTTCTTAAGTTGCATATAGTAATTGCAACAGATAATATTGTTAGACATCTTCAAATAGGGGTAAACTCCATGAAATGAATTTGTTTGTTTCTATTTACTCTACTATCTGCTTATATTCTAAATATTTTAGCTATATATTTTCAAGGCAAAGCTTACCAATTATCAAAAAACATAAAATCAAGGATCTGTTATTATGCAAAGATAAAGAAATTCAAAACATTTCACTACTTCAATTACTACACAATTTACTAATTTTAAATCAGCTATTAATGAGCACCTTCTGTGGATCTGATACAGATAAATTTACAGTGACAAATGAGGTATTAAGATTTCTTCTTTGCAAAATAGAATAACTTGGAATTAGTGGCAGATACATCAAATAAATAAGCAACAGGAGCAAAAGTCTCAATAGGACATTTGCTCAGTATTGTTGATAAAAAGAATGAAGTAATGAAAAAATGTTGGTAAATGACCTAAGTAAAAATACTCTGAGTACAGAGGCTTAAATAAAATAGTTATTACTTGTGTACCTTCTTAGGTGTGGTCTACATCCACAGTATGTCTCTGTCATTCTCACTACAAGGCTTTCTAGGTTATTTCATACCATACATTTCCTGACTAGTGTGAAGGGTGAAGAGAGAGGATAGTAAAGTGGTCTTTACAAAAGTGACAGACATGAAGTTGATATGTATTATTTTTGTTCATATTACATATGACTGAATCTGGTCAACGAGAAGCTGGAAATGCAACAAACAGATGCTAAGCATATCACTAGCTACAATGTAAGTTAGTATACCACAGAAAGATGAAAAGGAAGAATGGATAGTAAGATACTGTTATCAGTCTCTGCCCAGATTCCAGGCTAATTACAATCTATATTTTTATGGATGAAATGTAGACCAATATATTGAAATAGTCAATCTTGAAGGAGAGAGTTGAGATTGCTAAGCTGGAAGAATACGGATAAATTAAGATCATGTAAGCTATTATAGAAATGTTAATTTTACTCAAAATCAAAAGAGTAGTATCTGAAGTGTGAAGGATGAGACAGATGTCATTTTAAACGTATCCAATTGGCTCTGTGGTTAAAAATAGATTATTGGTGTAAATGAGTAGTGTAGATGAACAGCAATCATGATCTTGAACTATTAACTAGACTTCTAGAACAAAGATGGCAATGCTGGCTGTGAGAATTGTTATATTTTGGTTACATTTTAGAGGTAGAACTGATGATGTTTTTCCTACTAAATTGGGTGTAGAAAAGGAATTTAAGAATGATGGTATGTTTGGTTTTATTGTGAATAATTGGATACACAGTGATCATACTACTGAGATGGATGTCAATAAAAGTTTCATTAAAACATTTGTGGTGAGGAAAATATGTTTTAAGCATATTGAGTTTAGAATTCATATAAAATATCTAAATAGAATAGTCAATATGATTTGGTTAAAGCAGTTTAGAATTTGAACAGAATGTTCTTAACACAATTAACAATTAGCCTGAAGTATACCAGAGTTGGCAATTAGTCAAACAAGAAGGAGCAATCCGACAAATAAAGAGTGGATGCTGGTAGAATGAAGGAGTGAAATGCCAGAAATATTGATACTTTAGCAGACAAGAAGAGTCAAGATGGATAGTTGAACAGGACATTCATCAAAACCACTATTTATTTAATTAACTTATTGATATTTTATGGAAAAAAGGTAAAACAAAATTTCATTACAAAATAATAGAGGAATAATAATTGTTAATAAATTTTATATTATTTTTAAAGTAACAACTCAAAGTACAAGTTATGGGCATGAAAATTCTCCAGTCAATATTAATGAAAATCTTCCTTTTTCTCTGATCTGAGAGAGACTAATAGTATGACTAACTTGCATTTTTTTCTCCCTCTCCCTTCCTTCTTCCCTCTCTTCCCTGCTAGTTGCTTTATATTTTAAAATTTTTTTTCCCATTTCACAATGTCTATTGTTCATTTTACATCTTATTTACTCTTCCAATTTGTAACACCAGGAAGGCAATATGATGCTTACAGATGTGAGTATGATTTGCCAAACTAATGTTTATAGCTTCAAGTTGCACCCATTTACCTATAAAAGTCTCAAGTTTATCATTTTTATGGCTATTAGTCCACTGTTTAAAATGTCACATCTTTTTTAGCCATTCCTCAGTTGATGGAAACAATAGGAATGTTATATTTTGAATACAGCCTTCAGAAAATTCTATAGGAAAGTCTGGAATCTGCTTCATAGAAATATTATAAATTCATGCTACAGGCATTTTTTTATGAGTAAAATCATAAAATGGGACATTAGAATGGAATCACTTACCATTTGGTTGGCAAAATGACCTATTCCCACTTGTGTTGATGAAGCACAACACATGACTCTGAAATAAGTTAGCAGTGTAACAATTGTGACTTTCAAAGATGTGATTAGAATATTTTGCTATGCAAGATATCAAATATTTAAAAAAACATGGATTGAAAGAAATTAGGCAAACTGTGGTGTACAGACTCATAGAGTCACTACCATTAATTGCATGTCTCATTATCACAAAGTTGTATTGCCTTCTCTCTCTGACTGCAAATGTAAACTGTCACTTGCTTCTAACCAATGGAATATAGCGACAATGAAATATTCTGTGATTACACAGATATTATAATGTCTAAGATACTATAATTTCACTGCTATAATCTCTGTCTTATGTGAGAGGCTAAGTGGCTATTTTGGGAAGCCCCATTACAACAAGAACTGTAAGTAAACTCTAGGAACTAAAGACATTCTTCACTCAAGACACAATAAAATATTTAAAAAGCTTAGTACTACACTGAAAAAGAACTAAATTCTAATAAGAATCATGAAAACAGTTACATATTACCCCAGTCCAGATGTAGGTGAGATTGTGGACCAGCTTGTATCTTCACTGCCAAAGAATCACTTCAGAGATGCTCGTGGTGCTGACTCACAGAAACTGTGTAACCAGGATATTTGTTGTTTTAAACTCTGTGTAAAATCCTTGGTGGTATTGTTATGCAACAATAAGAAATTAATAACACAGGTTTTACAGAAGGCTACTGCTAGACTACATCAGCAAGTTATGGCTGCTTTTTAAACACTTGGCAACCTGACTTCCCATCTGGATTATTTCCTTTATGTATGAAATGAATATTTGTGTAATGGATATTTTTCCTGAGATGTGCTTGTTTGAGAACATCATTATTTTGCATTATTCTTAAAAATTGTCATTGGGTTTGACATTTTATGTTGAATTTTTATAACTTTTTGAAGATACTATTTCAATCCCCAGCAGGCTATTTTCTTTTGAGATGTTACTTACAGTGCTACCTCATTAGGTGCACTACACTTTTTCTTTGATGCTTTGATATTACTCACTTTGTCTCGGTTTTTACTGAAGATAAACATGTCTTTTCTTCAATTTATCATTCCAATTCTTCCCTGCATTTCATGTTTTCAAATTTAGATGACTGCTGTTCAAAAATATTGCAATAATTTTAAGTCTTGACTGTCTAAAAATCTCCCTACTTACCCTTATCTGCTTTTTTTTTAATTAATTTGAAAGAGACTAAAACAAAAGAGTGCAGTACAGAGCAGATCAGAACAGGACAACATAGGCAACACAGTACTTTACATTAAGACAACTGGACATCAACAGTAGCTAACACCATATCTCTTACTCTGCTATAGTTGAGCATAGTTTCAAATACAATAATATCAAACATAACATAATAGTATAAAGCCATGCATACAGTGAAAGAATTACAGGGCTTTCTGAACCAAATAACAGAAAATGATCAATGGGTACTATCATATCTCATTTTTGATAAAAAAAAATTTAGTTTGAACTATCATACATACTCAAATTCCAATAAGACACAATGTGATAGATAGAACCAATGGTAATAGAACAAAAAAAGCATGGTAGGACTTCTAAGAAGGATGATATTAAATCAGCAATAGCTGTCATAATGTTTTCTTCAAAACAGCTGTTCATATCATCATGTATAACATAGTCAAACAAAACAGGATAACACCATTCCAACTGATGATTTAAAACTTTGAAAGACTTCGAAGCTATGAGATGGGGACTCATGCTTACCATAAAGTCTTATATACCCTTATCTGCTTTGCCATTTACTCTTATTAAATTAGAATATACTTCACTGTTATGTCACTTAGTATTTTTATAATGTTCACTTCCTTTTCTGAGTATTGGCTTCTTTTTCTCTAGCTATATATTGTTATAACTCAGCCCATCTCTTTTGTTTAGTATTTTCAAGGACTATATAGCTTTTCTTTTTTATTTTAAAGAGAAATAAAACCAACATAATCAAGAAGCAAACAAACAAAAAAAAATAATAAAAGCAAAATGACAATGACAACTACTAAAAAAATTGCAATATAGGATTTCAAAATAAGATGATAGGAATTTAACAATGATTGTTATATTGCATATTGTTATTCTCAAAGTAATTGCTCATGCTATCAGAAAGAGTCATGCAACATTAATCAAACAATAAAATATCCCTTGAAGCAAATTATTTCCCTTTTACTATATCTATTAAAATGTTTGGATCTCACTCTTTCTGGTTTTTACACTAGTGAGACAATTAGGTGTTTATACATGCATGTCTGATTTATTTCACTAATTAGTATGGGTTCTAGTTGCATTCATTTATAAACAAAACTGCAAGTTTATCATTTTTCTGGCTGAGTAGCAATCCATTGTACAAAAATACCATTTTTTTATGCATTCCTGAGTTGATGAGAATTTGGGTTGTTTCCAAGATTTAGCCATTATAAATTGTGCTGCTATATGCATGGGTGCACATATATAGCTGTGGTATGATGTTTTCATTTTTTTCTAAGAAAGTACCCAGAAGAGGAATAGTTGGGTTGAAGGGAACCTCTAATGCTAGTTTTTTGAGGAATATCCATTTTGGTTTCCACAGTTGTTGTAGCAGTCTACACTCCCACCAAGAATGGAGAAGGGTTCCTTTTTCCACACAACCCTGCTGGAATTTGCTATTAGATAATTTCTTGGTGTTAATCATTGTTGCTGGAGTCAGATGATGTTTCAGTGTTGTTAAATTTTCATTTCTTGAATGACCAGTGATGTCATTTGTGTTTATTTATATGAGAATTTATTTGTCATTTGTGTTTCTTTATATGAAAATTATGTGTGCATCTCACATGCCCATTTTTGAATTGAGTCTTTAAATTTTGTGGTTCTGAACTTTTTCAATTCTTTATGTATTCTAGATAAAAGTTGTTTGTCTGTGGGACGGTTAGCAAAAATTCTTTTCCTATTCCATGAGTTTTCTTTCACTCTTTTAGTGATTTCTTTTGATGCTCAAAATTTTTTAACAACAAGAGATCCCAGTTGTTGATTCTTTGAACTACTTCCTTTGCAGTTTGTTTTTTTTTTCATAAACTCTCAGCCTATGCCTATGTCCTCGAGATTTCTACCTACTTTGCCTTCCAGTATGTTTAGTATATCTATCTTAATAAGTGTATCTATATTAATATCTAGATCTTTGACCCATTTTGACTTTAGTTTAGTGCATGGTGATAGGCATGGGTCTAGTTTAAATCTTCAGATGTAGCAAGCTGTGTTTTTCCAGCATCACTTTTAAAGAGCTTATTTTTCTTCCAGTGAACATGCTTGGCTCATTTGTCAATGTTAAGGTGATCCAGTGTGCCTGTATTTGTGTCTGTATCTTTTGGTATTTTCCACTGATTCTCAGGTCTGTTATTTTGCCTTTACCATACTGATTTTATTATAGCAACTTTATAGCATAATTTCAAGTCTGAGATTTTGATGCCTCCTGCCTTCCCTTTGTTGCCCAAGATTGCTTTTGCTATTCTAGGTCTCTCATGGTTCCATATCAATTTTAAGTATGCTTTCTCTAGATCCGTGAGGTATGCTACTGGTATTTTGATCATGATTGCATTAAATGTATATAACGATTTTCAGAGTATGGATATTTTTTCACAGTGTTGGCTCTTCCTATCCATGAGCAAAAAATATCTTTTCATTTTATGAATTCCTCTTCAATTTCTTTTTTTCAGACTACCATAATTTTCAGTGCATAAACCTTTTACTTTGTTAGATTTCTTTCTTCCTTTCTTCTCTTTCTTTCTTTCTTTCTTTCTTTCTTTCTTTCTTTCTTACTTTCTTTTCTTTCTTCTCTTTCTTTCTTTTTCTTTCTTGCTTCTTTCTTTCTTTCTTTCTTTCTTTCATTCATTATTTCTTTCTTTCTTTTAGATGTTATCATGAAGGCTGTGGTTTCCCTAATTTCTTAGTGAGATTGTTGTTTGTGTACAAAAATACTATTGACTTTTGAGCATTGACTTTGTAACCAGTTATGCTACTGAATTTGCTTTTTTGGTCTAGAAACCTGTTGGTGGAGTTTTGGGGGTCCTCTATGAAGAGTATCATACTATCTGCAAATAATAATAATTGAACTTCTTTTCCTATATTCATTCCTTTTATTTCTCTCTCTTATCTAAGTGCCCTGACTACTGTTTCCAGAACTATATTAAATAGGAGTAGTGATAGTGGAAAACATTGTCTTTTTCCTGATTTTACAGTGAAAGCTTTCAGATTTTGACCATTTAGTATGAAGTTGGGTCTTGGTTTTTCATACATGGCTTTTATCAACTTGAGGTAAAGATCATCCATTCATATTTTCTCTAGGTTTTTTTTTAACCATGAGTGAGTGTTGGATTTTATCAAATGCTTTTTCTGCATATATTGAGATTATCATGTGATTTTTGTCTTTTTCTTTGTTAATATGGTGTAATACATTTACTTACTTGTGTATGTTGTATCATCCCTGAATTCCTGGAATGAATCCTACTTGGTCGTCGTACATGATCTTCTTGCTGACATGCTGCATTCTGTTTGGAGTCATTTATTGAGCATTTTTGCATCTATGCTCATTAGATAGATTTGTTTGTAATTTTCTTTTTTGGTTGTGATTTTCTCTGGTTTGGTATCAGGGTACTATTTGCCTCCCAGAATAAATCAAGGAGAACTGACTCCCTTTCAATTCTGTTAAACAGTTTGAGGAGTATGGGTATTAAATCATCTCTATCTTTGGTTTTTTTGTTTTGTTTTGTTTTGTTTTGTTTTGTTTGTTTTTTGTGGTACCGGGGATTGAACTTGTGACCTTGAGCTTGCCAGGCAGATGCTTATGCCACTGAGCTAAATCCCCAGCCCCATCTCTACATTTCTTGTAGAAATCAGTTGTGAATCCATCAGAGTCTAGGCATTTTTTGTTGTTGTTAAGTTTTTAATTACATTTTCAACTTTACTAACTGATATTTGGTTATTTATACGTTTTCTATCTTCTTGTTCCAGCTTTGATAATTTATATGTTTCTGGAAATATGTCCATATCTTCTGTGTTTTGACGTCTATAAGAGTAAAACTTTTCAAAGTTGATATTGATGATCTGTATTTTCACAAGACCTGTAGTGATTTCTTTTTTTTAAATAATTTTATTTAAAGAGAAAAAAACAAAACAAAACAAAACAGAATAAAAGGTAGCAACAGTACAGTATTCGAAGGAAAAAAGGAAAAGAACAACAAAAAAACCTAAAAAAAATTATTACATGACAAATTACATGCTGACTTCTTGGAAATAGTTGTTCAATTTACAAAGTTAAAACATGTAAAGTAGACATTCAAACAGTGAGACTGTCAACAGTTCTGCTCCACAATCTGACAAAAACAGCAATATGGTCATCCATCTTACCCATGCAAATATACATGCAATTATATCAAAAGGGTAGAATTAAACACAACAAAACAG
>PVJX010022743.1:0-30145 GCA_004027295.1 Dolichotis patagonum
TTCTCATCTGCATGACAGATGGTTGATTGTGCTTGAATAAATTGGCCTACATGAATGAATGAATGTTTGATGAATGAATGCAGCTTACACATAGAGAGTGAACCTAACTACAGCATAAAAATAGCACTCCACTCTCCAGTCTTCTCAAATCAGAATTTACCAGTGTTGATTACTTACAATGGGAGAATTTCTTCTCAGCTGTCAGTCACGTTTGCTATTAGTTAACCCCAGAAAGAGAAAGATTGAAATTCTGGTAGGAAGTGAAAGCTGTGAAAATTGAACTTAGTGTCATGTCCATTAGGCATTACCAGTCTTAAATCTTAGGTTTACTGTCATTAACTCTAGTGGAAGACAAGAGACCACAGTCATTTGATTTTCTTCCTAAATTTTCCATGAGAATATCTCTATCTACTCAAAAGCACTAAAAATTGAATTTATAAATTATATCTCTTAACCTACAGCTTATTAATGAAAAATTTTGTTGTGTGATGAATTTTATTATATTTTTGAAAATATTCCTTATTAGTAAATTATACATGTATTTGCAACAATATTTCTTATTAATTAATTCAAATATAAATTATTCAGATTTTATTATGTGTTGCGCATGAGTTGTTTCTGGGGCTTTAACAAGGAATAAGAGAATGTTTGTCCTAAAAGCTTATAAGAAGGAATACAAAGAAAAGATCACTAATATTTCATTGATTTCTTCATTTCTTGAATCACTTACCTAAGATCACCAGTGAAGGTGAATCAAATAGACCAGTGTACAAAGAATTTATTATGCATAACTTAAAGCAATCCAATTCATTAGGTGAAGAACTTACTCTTGATTCTGAAATCCAAGAACACAGCTCTTCAGTAAATAACAGCATAATTATTAATTTCCCTCAACAATATCGTTAGAGTAAATGTAATCATGTTTCAAGGGCTGCTTCTCAGTACATGCCCTAAAAGTAATTTTCCATCCATGGGAAGAGTAAAAACTGTGAACGTTACATTAACTGGATTTTTTCATGGTCTGTTTTGATTCAAAGGAAAGTGATTCCCAAATTATCCCATGAAGATGTAAGATATTTGAGATTTCACCCTTCCACTCAGTACCAACCAGGGTTTGTGAGTGCCAGGTAGAAAGGAAGGGGCTTTTATGTTTACATACTTTTTTTTTGCTTTGTCTGTACTTTTATCCCTGTGGATCTATACCACAAAATATATAGTTCATTTGTGTAGACTTTGGAGGGAACAACTAGTACTTGTCTGTCCAGTCTTCCATTTATAACAAGAAGGTGGTATCATGATTTCTGCAACAAATTACTCAAATTCAGTTCTAACCAGAAGACATAAATGGTTGAATGGGAATAGAGCAGGAGTTGGCAAAGGACAACCTATGAAACAGATTTAGGTCACTTTCTGCATTTGTACCATGGGGATGATTTTCACATACATTTAAATGGATTAACAATAGCAAAAGAAGAATATTTTACATATTTGCAATATGTAAAATGATATGAAATTCCAGCTTGTACCCATGAATAGAGTTTTATGGAAATATGGCAATGCCTGTGTGCTTATGAATTTGCTATTACTTCTACATTGCTTTGGTAGTAGAGTTGAAAAGTTGTGGAAAAGTCTGTATGGCTTACAAAACCTAAACCATTTGCTACTTGGTGATTTATTGAAAAAGTTTATTGACCTCTTCTCTGTTATATAAAACCTGGTATTCAATAACTGAAATATCTAGGCACAAAATATACATGTTTAAATAATAATATTTTGGTTAAACTTCTAGGATAAACAAGTTGAAAAATGTACTTCTAGGTATCTGAGTTAACTAATTGTGTAGATTTTCTAGTTATAATCATCAGCTTTCCATCTCTATAATGAAAAACCTAAGACAATGCAGTTTACAGAGAAGAAAGGTTTATTTTGGTTCATGGTTTTGGAGGTTCTAGTCTCTGATCACGGTGGAAGTGTGTGAGTGAGCAAAGCAGCTCACTTCATCAGCCAAGAAGCAAAGTGAAGACAGAAAGGGATCAGGGCCTCACAGTTGCCTTTAAAAGCATGTAATCAATAACCTGGAAACCTCTAGCAGGGTCAGACTTTGCCTGAAGATCCACAACACCTGCTAATGCTGCTACCCTAGGGGCCAAATCTTTAACATACGGACCTTAGATATACTCATTCAAACCAAAGTACTACCTTTACATCATTATAGCCCAAACAGAAACCTGACCTTTGGGAAATCTGATCTACACTCTTTTACTCCACTGATAATTAGATAACATATTTTGATCCTTACAGTTTATTAAAACCAGTAGCCAAACACATCAAAAAAATCCTGTCATTCTTTTTTAAAAAATTTTTATTTTAAAACAAAACAAAACAAAACAAAACAAACAAAATAGAAAAGGGGTAGCAACAATACAAGATTCCAAGGGGAAAAAGGAAAAAAAAAGAAAAAAACAAAAAATACTGAGAAGTCATTACTTGATAACTTACATACTGTCATCTTGGAGATAGTTGTTCAAGTTACAAAGTTAAAACATATAAAGTACACATTCAAGCAATGAGACTGTCAACAGTTCTGCTCCATGGTATACCACAAATAGAGTAATATGGTCATTCATCTTACGCACGTAAACATACATGCAATTATATCCTTTAGAGCACTTTCTTTTCCTCTCTTATTTACAGTAGCAATTACACATTTTGGGTTTTGTTCTTATTATTCTATACCAGCATGCCAGACTTTTTCTTTTCCATGTGAATGATATTTTCTAACTAAATAGATCTCAAACTTTGAGAAGGAAGAAGCAGGAGGGAAAGGATGAAAGAGCAAGGAGTGTGTGTAGACTGAATGTTTGTGTGCCCCAAAATTCAATTTGATAATATTATGAGGTGGTATTTTCAGGAAGTAATTAGACTTAGATGAGGTCATAAAAATGGAGTGTCCTTGGTGGATTAGTAACCTTATAAAAGGAGGAAAAGACCCACCAGGATAAAAAGCCCATAATGGGAACAAAATCTGCTGACATCTTGATCTTGGACTTTTCAGCCTCTAAAAATAAATGTGTATTGTTTCAGTCTCACATTTAATGGCTTTTTTTTTGGTTTTAATATCCTCAGCTAACATTGAGGAAAAGTACTAGAAAGAAAGTAGAGCGAGACAGAAATACTCCTTTTTAACTCATCAGTAATTGTTTAAAATCTCAAGTGTCTTTTCATCCATCCTGACTGTTCTGTAGTGTTAAAATACAGCATTGATATGACCATCACTTCCTACATCCATGCTGACTTTCTGTGATTTATTTTCGTACTCTTACAGGTTACATGAAGGTCTAGAAGTTATGAGAACATCACATGAACCTCCAACAGATACCACTTGGCGTCTTCAGTACAGAAAGGAAGAGGTCATATACTATGGCTGTCTTTTTCATCCTTTACCAATGAATACCATTAGCAACACTATATAATAGTAATCACTGTTGTCCCATTTGTGCACCAAATTGGATACATTAGAAACTAGTAGTTATGGAATTGAACTACCAGTAGTGCTCTGTTGACAAAATCCTTACTTTTAAAGATGAAACATGCCACCTTCCAATAGTAGTTCCTGGGCTCCTCTGAATATTCTCTTCACTCTATTTATTAGGCAAGGAAATAGACATCCTCATAAAACTGCTTACTTGCTACAAGATAAAAGGAGCCAAAAAAATTAAAGACTGAAGAAAAGAAATCCTCTACAACTTGATTTGGGGACTAGAAAAAGTCCCCTGGTTGAAAACATTAATGGCTCTGAACAGTCACTCAGTGGGATGGCTTCAGTGGTCCCTCCAAAAAGAAAATACACCAAAGCTGCAAGCTTTTCCTACATTTTTTTACTGCCTGGCACCCACTGCTAGTAGGATACCATTTCTTTTTTGTTTGTTTGATTTTTATCGGTACCAGGGATCAAACTCACGACTGCACGCTTGCAAGGCAGGTGCTTATGCCACTGAGCTAAATCCCCAGCCCATGGGATACCATTTCTGCTGTAATGTGGGCCTATGTGGTGCAAATGAAAGTCAATGTGAAAGGACCAGTTTTGCAGCTCTCCTTTTATTCAACTTCTTTTGAGAGAGAATATGAAGAAGTGAGTTATTTCCAATGGGATGTCACAATCTTTCTTTGTAAGTACTGGGAAACCACTTTGTTTTGAATTGCTCTATTGGGAAAGTAGAATGTTTGAAATTAATTTTTCCCTTATCCTTGTTGGTGATTCCCGACCTCAAAATTTTTTCAATAGATGGGAATTTTGTTGCTGTTGAGATCTATCAAATGGATGTCATTATACTTTGTGCATTAATAAAATGCACATGACTGTCAATAAGCATGAATTAAAAATTAGCCATTTTTATTCCCCAATCTTAATCTTGGGATTGAGGAGTGAAATAATATGATTGCAGTTTAAATCTTTATCAATATCCTGTCCTTTTATCTAAATTTGCAACACATCTTGAATTTTACTTCTTGCTTTTCACCTTGGATAAGTTGCTGAATTAATCACTGAACATTGAGTTCATTTGTCAAATATATTGGAAAGCAGGAAATTGCTTATAGACATAATAACTTCTGGGCTCCAGAGTTTAATGTGACTCTTTTCTTTCTCTGTATGACTGACTTTACCAAGAAATTAGCTGCAATGTGTGATGGCCCACTTGATAATAATTTTCCTAGAATGAGCTTCATCAGTGATGCATTTCTATGGCCTAATAAAGAGCCTAAGCTTTTTTCTGTTTCTGTATCTGGGGTAAAGAATTTATAATGAAGACAGGACTTTTACTCTCCAAAAGATGAGGTGGAGAATGAGTAGGAATTCCTATTTAGCAATGAAGTGTTTTTGAATAATAATGTGATTTTTTAGAAATATGTTTTAGAAGATGTTTCATGACTGTAACACCTGAATGGCATAATTGTATTTCTTCCCACAGAGATTCAATTGTCCTTGTTCTTACAAAAGCGTTGAAGCCTATTATGGGTGCAAACATCAGCTTCAGAGAAATTTTGACTGGAGTTCAGATGATAGCAGCACTACTATTGTTTCACTTGGAATAAAGTATTAAAGTTTACCACAATTAGAATATTTCTTTTAAAATGTACATATGGGAAGTAACTACTTTATAGACTAAGCTTGACCCAAGACAGTGTTTAATGTGCATGGCAAGAAATAAGTGTGGGCTAAACATTACCTGCAATTTGCTTTCTTTTATGTAGTGAATTGAGTCAGTAAACTCTAGATATGTGCATTATTCACTGAGAGATCCAATTTGTGTGCTTTAAAAATGGTTAAAATCAGTTTGAAAAATAAGACATTAAATAATAAAGCAGATTCTTTATTGTAGCACTATGGAGAGTCTGATATATATATATATATATATATATATATATATATATATATATATATATATATATATATATTTGGTACCAGGGATTGAGCTCACGACCTCATGCTTGCCAGGCAGGCACTTAGGCCACTGAGCTAAATCCCCAGGCTGAGTCTGTAATATATTAACCAACCCAACATTATAACGTAACCAGAAAAATAGTATGTAGTGTTTGGATAAATGATTTACCACAGAATATTTTTTTCTTTCTCTTCTTTCTCTTTTTTACTTCTTTTTTCTTCTTTCTCTCTCTTATCTTCTCTTGCCCCTTTGATTTTTCCATTTAAAGATGAAATGTTTAAAATGAGCTTTCCAAGGAGAGGCTGGGAAGATGATGGATCAATAAGCAGCAAAGTAAAGAGCCTCTCTGTGAGAAACAGCTCAGATACTGGAATATAGCATCCTGGAGAAGATCAAACAGAAGGAGATGGATCTTTTTTGACCCAGGAAGAAACTAAAGGGGGAAAAAAAATATGGACAGAAGGCTGTAGCCAGATACATGCTCACTAGAGCTGGTTCCATTGAGTACAAAATGCCCCTGGAATCCAAAGACACACGGCTGCAGTGATGTTGGGGGTTAGTGAGCCTGAGGACCTTGGTGGGAGGACACAGTTGCAGAGTGGAGTGGCAGAGCAGAGAACAGTATGGCTCAGAGATCTGCACCAGCTCATGGTGAGTGTGGGGAACTCAGTCCTCCTGTGGGAGTGGGTGATTGACCAGGTGACATTTTGGAGTTGAGCAGGATAAGCCCAGAACCAGAAATGCAGCAGCTTCAGTCAGCCACTCCTAGTGCAGAGCAGATTGGTGAGAATTGCTGGGACTGAGACCCACCCCTGTGTGTGATGCAATAGCCAAGGACAAGGTCTCTCTGAAACTATCCTTAACTGGCACCAATCACGCAGCACACACTAACATGGTGAAGATTCCCAGTGGTTAACCAGCTCAGAAAGGAGGGGCCAGCCTGCCCCACACCTGTTTGTACTTCAGTGGTCGTTAGAAGACTGGGAAGGGTAGCTATCCCTAGCCAGCATGCTTCAGAGTAATTGTAACCAATACAAGAAGGGCCAGGGACCACACTATCCACTTGTCTGGAAGAAACCAGAAACATGACAAGAGGCAGAAACAAAAGGAAGTCTCTAGCCTCCAACCCAAACAGTATTGGCCCAGGAGAGGTAGACATAGAAGAGATTGGGGATTGCACACCTGCATTTTCAGAAGCAGCAGCATCTGACATAAAGAAATATCTTCATGACATTGTAAAAGAACTCAAAACAGAAATACTAATACAAGTAAAGGAAAATATAAGAAAAATAATAAAAGAAATGCTAAGCACCTCTCAAGAAGACACAGATGGAAGAATGGAGGAGCATAGAAAAAGGAGAGAAACTTTTGATGAAGAATATAAAGAATTTAGACTACATGAAACAGATTCAAAGAGATTACCAGGAAATTAAAAACTCAATTGAAAGCTGGCAAAACTGCTTGAAAGAAACTAAAGATAGACTACCAAACCTGGAAGACAGGTTTGCAATTTGTGATCACAAATGGAAAGATACCTTAAAAATGACAAGGAACCAGGAAGTAACAATACAAAAAGCTAGAAGATGACAAGAGGATCTATAACTTAAGAATAAAAAATGTGAGTGAAGAAGCAGGGGTAAACACAAAGGAAATACAAAGGCTATTTACAGAAATAATTAAAGAAGACTTCCCAAGTATAGGAAAAGGAAATGATATTCAGATACATGAGACATGCAGAACTCCAGCCAGCTACAACTAAAATAGATCGACACTCAGACATATAATAATCAAGATCCCAGAAATTCAACACAAGAACAGACTATTAAAAGCTGTAAGAGAAAAAAAAACAGGTCACCTATAAAGGAAAACCCATCAGAATCATGACAGAGTTCTCGACACAAACCATCAAATCAAGAAGAGCTTGGAGTGAATTATTCTAAACCCTGAAAGAAAATAACCTCCAACCCAGATTGAAGTACCCTGCAAAACTCTCTCAAAATTAATGGAGAAACAAGATGCTTCCATAGCAAAGAGGAACTGCAGGAGTTTGTGACCACCAATCCAACCCTACAAAAAATACTGAAGGACATTCTAGATAGAGAGAAAAAAGACTGTGGTTTCAGAAACAGTGGCAGAGGGGGCTCAGGGGGCAGACAGGGGAATGAAGAGGAAAGGTGGAAAACCAGCAGAAGAAAAATAGCATGGCAGAGATGAGGCAGAGAAGGTTGGCCATAATCGTTAACATGGATGGCCTCAATACACTAACAAAAAAACCACAGGAATAGTGGGTCAGGAGATAGGGTCCATCAAGATGCTCTATATAAGAAATATATTTAACCTGAAAGAGGGTTTGTGGACTGAAAGTCAAAGATGAGAAAATAATTCTTTGTGTGACAGGGAACCAGAAAAACGTGGGAATAGCTCACCCATCAGCTGCAGATTGGTTGGAAAGACATAACACTTTTATACATTGGAGAACTACTCAGCTATAAGGAAGGAAAACCTTGAGGCTCTTGTAGGTAAACGGATACAACTTGAAACCAAGCTCAGGAGTAAAAATGTTCAGAACCACTTGGGTAAAAAGCAGGTTGCCTTCCTAATCTAAAAACTAAAGGAGTTAGTGGGATACCTGTGAAAGTGAAAGGGAAGAAATTATCTAAAAAGTGAAGGCAGAGGACATTGTTAATCTTGTATCATGATTTTAAACCCACATTGTTTTCATTGCTCTGTTTAGTTTGGTTATATTCTGTTCCATTTTTTTCTACTTGTAGTAGATTTGAGGGCATACACAGCTATTCCAAAGATAGCAGGATACACTACAGTAACCATTTTTAATTTCCTATTAATTGAATCTGAACCCCTGTATTGAATTCACTGTCTTGTTTTGACTGATTTTATTTGAATATGTTTTGTTCAATTGCTGTCTTGTCTTGACTGCTTTTATTGTAATCTGTTATATTTGATAGTGTCAAGTCTGAGAGTATAGGCAACTACTCTGAAGACAATAAATTCACCATGATACCATTCTTGTTTGACTATTACCCTCTTTTGAAGTCCTACAATGTCTCCAATGTTTTGTTTTTATTGATTTTGTTCTGTACTGCTAACTTCAATTTTATTGTACCTGATGATATGGGCAACTCTATTGAAGATAACAAGAGACACCATGGTAACCATTGTTGGTCAGCTTGTATTGTGGTTTTAAATCATGTACTATGTCCATCCTTTTGTTTTGAATGACCTCATTTTTTTTCTCGTTTGGTTCTATTCTTTTCAAAATAAAAACAAAAAAAAATGAGCATTCCAAGGAACCAACTTTGAGAAAGACTGACTTAGTCATTTATGTTGGGATGTTAGACCGACAATTAAGAAAGACAAGAAATTTGTTTTCATTGCATGACACATTAATTAAGTAATTAAATGTAAAAAAAACTGCTTTAAGACTAGAGTAAAATTTAGGAATATATTTTTAAATGTTTAGATGTAAAGGACTTTGTATGCCTAAAATAAATGGAAAAAAATTACAAAGGTAAATTTTGGCAGATTTGATCATATAAATGCCCAAATATTTCTAAGACCCCCCCCCAAAAAAAACTTACTTAACTTTGGGAGGCTAATAGCAAACTGGATAAAATCATTGGTTTAAAGCAGTAGCCAGGCATGGTAGAAGACACCTGTAGTATTCCCAGCACTAAGAAGGCAGATGCTAGAAGATGCTTGAGTACAAAAGTTTAACACCAGGCTGTACAGCACAGTGCGAGTCTGTCAGTAAACAACAAAAAGTGATTTAAGTAACTTAAACGAATGTGAATAAAGATATTAGGCAAACAAATATTCAAAAATTAATAAGGGAAAATAAATGGTTAACTCATGGTCTACAACATCTAATGAAGTTAGGTAAGAATAAGAGACAAATCAAAATAAGGACACTGAGTATAAAATTACTAAAATTTATGATTTCTCTAAAATCATTCAAAGAAGTTAACACTCAGCATTCATGAAGGGATTTCTTTGTCCCACAGGACACATTCAAGAACCTATGGAAACACTAATTTGTGTTATTTATAAAGGTAATTTTGGAAATACATACTAAAATAATTTCAAGTACCCTAAATGCTATGGTTTGAATGTTTTCTTCCACCCCAAATTCGTATGTTGAAATCCTACTCCATAGGCTGATGACATTGGGAAGTGGGGCCTTTGGGAGGTGATTAGATCATTATGGTGGGACCTTCAAAATGTGATTAGTGCCCTTATAAAAGACCTCTGAGGCATGCACCTCCTCTACATAATGAACCAAAGTAAGTCCTTGCCATACACGAAAACTACTGGCACTTTATCTTGGACTTTCTAGCTCCTTGAACTATGAATATTAAATTTATGTTATCTATAAGATACAGCAGCCCAAATAAATTTTGTGCCAAATATAAAAAAGGAGTGTGATTAGGGAAATGGTGGCACATACATAAGAAATAGTACGTTTTAGTAGCTAAACATTTGTGAATAGCCAGACACAGTGATGCTTACTTATAGTTTCAGTATTAAGGAGGCCAAGGTAGGAGAATTGCAAGAGCCTAGGAACTATAATCTTCTAGTCTAGGAAGCATAGCAAGACCCTGTCTCAAAAAAATTATGAAGATATTAAAAATTTCAATAAAATTAATATGTGGTTTTGCAGATTCAATTTGGTTTCAACTAAAATAAATTTATCAATACATACAACTGAAAGAAAATAAATCAAAATATCAAAATTGATTATTGAAATTATGGGTATCTTTTCTCCTTTTGAAGCTTTCTTTTCTTTTCTTTTCTTTTCTTTTCTTTTCTTTTCTTTTCTTCTTTTCTTTTCTTTTCTTTTCTTTTCTTTTCTTTTCTTTTCTTTTTCCTTTCCTTTCCTTTCCTTTCCTTTCCTTCCCTTCCCTTCCCTTCCCTTCCCTTCCCTTCCCTTTTCCTTCCTTCCTTCCTTCCTTCCTTCCTTCCTTCCTTCCTTCCTTCCTTCCTTTTCTTCTTTCTTTTCATTCTTTCCCCAGAAAAAAAATCTCCATGTCTTGCCATGAGCTGGGGCAGTCATCATGTGGAATGGGAAGAGAATCAAGAATCCAAACCCTGCCTTCCCAGGCGTCAGCAGGTCCATGAGTTGGAAGAGAGGAGGAGCCCCACTCCTTTCCCCCATAAGCAATGGGCTGAGATGATAGCAACTAAAGTAAAAAGAAAAACAAAAAACAAAAAACAAAAAAAAACCCTTAATGCTTGTATTGTTTGATTGACTTTGCAGGCTTAAAGGAGGTAGTCTGAGCATGTATTTGGAGGATAACAATATACATTATAGCAACCATGGGGGATATCCTTCTGTCTTGTTTTTGAAATCCAATGTTTAGTTGTTTTGCTGTTTTGTTTTATTCCTGTGTCTGGTAACCAGAACAACTATTTTGAAGATAACACTGTGCAATATAACAACTGTTGTTAAATGCTTACCATCTTGTTTTGAAAACCTATGTAGCTATTATTGTTCTTTGTTGTTATTGTCATTTGCTTTTATTGTTGTTGTTTGATTTGTTTGCTTCTTGATTTTTCTATTTCCTTTTTCTCTTTAGAATAAAAAAAAAGAGAAAAATATCTAAGATAAAGACAATGACGTGTGCATTTCTGACCCTTATAGGTCTTTGATGGTAGCACAGAAACTAGGGTAGACAAGGAATTCCCGAAACACTCCATAAATGCCTCTTGGTCCACTTACATATGTATTGTGCCATTTGATAAGGGAAACAAAGTGTGATGTCCAAGGTCACTTGGTGAGTCAATAGATAAATTTCTTCTAATGAGATTTTTAAAAAATTTACTTTAAAGAGAACAAAAGAAAAACAGTAAAAACATTACAGAATTTCAAAACAAGATGATAAGGAAATTAACAATCATTATCATACTACATATTTTGTCTTCAAAATAGTTGCTCATACTAGCATATATAGGCATGCAAAATGGATTAAGCAATAGAAACACTGTTTCTTTCCATGAACTAATAGGATGAGTAATACAATTAGATATCCATATATCTCTATATATTTTTCTCCTTCTTTCTTTTCTCCTTTCCACCATCCCAGTTGTTTTTTCCTTTTTATGCTGTGGGAACCACTGACAATGGCTGTAGAAGTGAAAGAGAGGAACAAGAAAAGGAAAATAGCATTTTGGGGCAAGTAAGAGTGAGCACTACCCTCAAATTTGGAAGATTAACAAGCATATGTGCTGTAAATTCAAAGAAGTATTTCAACACTGTTATGAAAATCATCTGCAGTGATATTTCCCGACAAATGAGGAACTAATCAGTTACATGTATCAAGTCACTTATGGTTAGGCTAATGAATTTCATAATAATGAGCTTAAATTTATAAAGATAGTTATAAACTTGTGATGCTTTTGAAATATCTAAATCTGTTTACTGGCTTCTGCACTGGAGACTAAACTTACAAGATGGAAACTGCAAACATTTAGTTTTTTTGTGCATACAGAAGACCAAGAGAAATATGTATATAAAAAATAGTGCATCATTCTGACATTTAGAATTTTTCTGTTTGGGGGTGTGTTATTTAGTTGTTTCTCAATACATTCTGGAAGGCACGAATACTTCATTAAAACTGCAAATTATAAGGTAAATTGAGTCATTACAAAACAGACAGCGTACTGCAGTTTTGTAAGCCTTTCTCTCTCTCAGATATGGAAAGGAATGGATGTCTCCAAAACAAGCTTCTGTGTACTGAGTCTGTTCTCAAGTGTGCTCCTCTGCCTCTGAGTACTGTCACAGTTAGAACATGTCTGGAGGACACTTATTTGGCTGTGTTCCCAGTCTGGAGTCCATTTTCCTCTCTCAGAACTCCTTCTTCACCTACAGCTATGTGCCTCAGTCAGTGATCACACTGTGGGATGAGTGAGAATCTTCCTCCTAGGAAGTTGAAACTAAAACCTAGAGATAGGGGATCTGTCCTTATATGTGGCTGGAAGAATGACAAGGGAACTCTGAAACTGTGAGGCCTTATAAGAAAAATAGTAGATACAGAAAGCCTATTTTGTAAATAGCATAGAATGAAATTTTGAGAGGAAGAAAAAATAGACATGAAGAACATTCTGATGTTTTGTAAAATTCCCTCTCATAATCTCAGTTCCTCTTTTAAATTTAACTACATTCTGCCTGTTGTCTATAAAGCAACCCTATTTTTAAAAATTGCATGATTCCCTGTCACCCTTTCCTCTGATCCTTTTTGGGCAGCTAGGGATTGAACCCAGGGTCTCACAACTGCTTAGCAAGTATTCAGCCACTGAGCTACATTCCCACATATTACCATCTTTTTATTGTTAGGGGATTTAATTGGCGTTAGTTATTTGCAAGACAGGAGACTAGACTTTTACCAAAGGCATATAGTTCATTTACTTTATTCTTTTTGGGTCTACCTGAAAAACCTGCCTTCCTTGTGATGTGTGTGTCATTTGATTAACTTAAATTCACAAAGTATTTCCATCATTTATAAACCACTTATGTATCAGATTGTTTGGGCTTCTCTGGAGCAGTCATAGTCTATTGTGTAAACACAGAATAGATGTGATTTATAGAACTTGTATTATTTACTCAACAGACTGTATAACTGCTTCAAATGAGCCATTATGACTGTCCTGTGGCATAAATCCATCTTCAGGCACTTTTGAAAGCCTGACTCACTGCGGACTTTTGTGTAAAGGAATTTGTGAAATGTGTATTATCCTTTCAATAAATTCTAATTCTGTCTGGTTGGGTTTAAAGCTGAGTTAATCCACTGGAAAAAAAATGAAATCTATGCACAAAAGGGAAATAATCTCTTGTGCCAACTAATTCTAGCACTTATATATTAAGAAAGACTAAGCTTACAAATACTAGTGATGAGTTCATGTCTTTAAATCCTTTACCCTGGCAGGTGTTCACTAATGTTCATTCTAGTAAAAAAAACCTGTTATCCATTTAATGTTTCCTTATTTAGACTAGAAAAAGGGGCCATATTTATTTTGTTCAAAATTTTATGTGCAGTCTTTGCATAGGGTCTGGTGCTCATAGGTATTGAATGAATGTTAGCGAGTAAACACCTGAGTAAATAAAACCCACGAAACATTTCATTTTAAGTGTTATTATTTAATTTTTTCCTTTTATGTAGTATATAATTATACATACTTATGGGTACTGTGTGCTATTCCAGAGTATACATATACTGAGTAGTGATCAAATCACTGCAATTAGCTTCAAATTTCTTATCATTTCTTTACATTTGGAGTCTGAGTTTCTCTATTCTAGTTCTGCATAAACTATAAAATTACTGTGAACTATGACCATATAATCATATGTAGAACCCTAGAACTTATTACTTCTCTATAACTATGCTTGGTTATATTATCCATTCTTCCAACCCCATTTCACAAACAAGAAACTGTACGATTCAGGCATGGAAAATTATTTTTTCAAGGTGACATAAACTTCTAAGTATTAAAATTAGAATCTAATCTGCCTTAACATCAAAATTAGTTCAACTATGTCAAACTCAAAAAATGGAAAAATAATGGACAATCGGCATATATAACAAAATCATGGATTCAAAGTAATATAAAAAGAAGTGTAGTAAAACTGTCCAAGCTGAGTCAGGCGTTCTTGTCTTACACTGCTTATCTTTGGAGTTTGCTGCAAGCTTTGGGGAAATTACTTCATTTTTCTCATCTTTCAATTCCTTTCTGATGTCTCACATCATTTCCCAAAAAAGGCACAATTTGGATTACTTTTGTTGAGACTTTATTCCCTTTCCTTGAATCATTACCTGATAGTGAATCTCCTTGAATCTTTTCCCCCGGCATTTAGTGACCCTTGCCACAGTCCTAGTCCAATTCCTTCTGTAAGCACAGGGCGGCTAGTTACCTCTTCCAACCAAGTAGATAAGTCACTAACAACTCTCCAAAGAGACTGTCAGCCCATTCGTCCAAGGAAGTTGAAAATATGAAGAAATGCATTCTTACTTGTGAAATTCTAGAGGTGTTCATTCATTCCCCAGGGATCATGCACACTTTCTTTCTTCTTCCTACTCTTGTTCCTCTCCTCTTTCTTTTCTTTTTTCACTTTTGCTGCAGGTGGGATTCTTCTCAGTATATTGATGTCATATCCGGTAGATACTCATCAGAGTGGCCTTGAGTGGACTATGGCCAAAACAGAGACAACACCTATCTTCTCAGATGACATTATCACGTGCTTCATGTGTTACCTCCTATGAATGCTGCTTTGGTGAGCATTCCTACCCTTGATCTGGCCTTGGTGTCTTCTTGGGTCTTGTTCTTCATGTAATCTTTGGCTTATATAATCTTCAACCAAGAGTAAAAGTGTGTGATGTCCAGACTTTGGGAGACATTTTGGCTTGTGGTATGGAGTTCTATGAAGCATTTCTATTGTTTTCAGAGCCACTCAGGTCTAAGGATAATGTAGCTGACTGATCACTCAGCTCCTTGGCACAAGAGCAGAGGAAACTCACACCTTACAGAATTTGAGACTTTTTGTGGTTTTGTAGAGTTAAGCTCAAAACTTTATTCAAATATGTTTTGGAGACTGGATCTTGCTATGTAGTATAGGCTGGCCTCTGGCCTTGTCCTAGAAATGATCCTCCTGCCTCATCCTCCTTCATGCTGGGATAACAAATGTGTGTCCCCCACACTTGGCTAAAACTTCTTGTAAATATTTTAACATCTTCCAAAACTTCAACGTATCCTCCAAAAAACCCCAGTATAGTCAAGTGGGACAATTGTAGATGAGGAAAACTTAGGGACAAATTTAATAGCTTGTCTTCCCCTGCAACCTGATGAGTTTCTACTATTGACTATCAGTTTGGGTTTGAGGAATAAAAGTTCAATTAACATTCTGTTTGAAGTAAATTGTCAGTAAAACAAACAGTTATTGAGAAATTATGAGTTATCTTTAAATGAGTACAAACTTTGGTGATTGAGTAATTAAGAAAAATATTTAGGGAAGATTAAACTAGAAAAACAAGTAGCATAATAAATAATAGCAACAAAAGCAAATTCTACACAAAGAAAATCAGAAAAGAAACAAAATTAAATCCCCCAAATGGCAGTTGAGTGATGGTGAAACAATGAACCCACATGTTGACTTGCTCTTATAATTCATGGAAATAGCAGAGCATAATGAATAACAGACACACAACAAAGAAAACAAAAATCTCCTGCATTCCCATCCTCTTCAGAGTTTAACTGAAATAAGTCCCCATTCTTGCTTGAATTTGGCCTTTGTAGGACTTTGAAATCCTAAAACAATCCTTGCACACAGAATTGGATGCTCACTAGCTGGCATTTAAAAGTGGGAAATAAAACTGAGTAGCAAATTTGAGCACTGGAGAAGAGGGGAAATAAGGCACTTTTGTTTTCGCAATGCCTCTACTCCTTCAAGATGTGTTCCTTCCCACAGGCAGAGTGGAAATTGCTTTGCTTGTGCTGGCAGTAGGGTTTTACCATAAGTGATTGAAAAGTCAACGCAAGGTTTTTAGAGCCTCGTAATTACAGAGCTACAAAGAAATTGGAACTATATATTCAGCACCTTCAGAATGTTTGCTGTGACTTCCTGGTGACACAAATGATAGGGGCATTCGTTAGGGGATTTTCTTATTCAATTCTTTTCTGTCTTCTGAAAAGAAATTCTTAGCAACGTCATTCAAATAAGTGTATTCAGTTAATTAGCTTCCCATGCATTATTCAGGAGATGATTCACTACAACTGTCTTTCCACAGCCAATCCTAACCCTGGTGAGGGAGCCCAGCACCTCACATTAGAATCTGAATTTGAGTCAAAACTTTTCCTAAGATGGGAGGACAAGGGAACAGTGAGTGATCCATATTCGAATGTGAATGGCCTGATGTTTGAATGGATGTATTTGCTATGAAAAATCATCAAAAAATCTGAATGACCTCATGGAAGAAAGGACATTGGTTTGGTTGTGGTCTCTAACATTGTGTTTTCTTCAGCATTTCTTCTGTCTCATTTTATTTGCTTTTTTAAGCCCCATTTGCAATGATTCATAATTTTGACACACTGGGGCTTAGCATCTGGCCACACACATGTGTAGCGAACAGAGTCTCTAATCAACTCTGGTGATAGCACATATTTGGGGAAGCAAGCCTGGACTTGCTCTGTGATTCGTCTAGGACATTGTTCTAGAAAAGAATAATACTCTAAGCCACTACCCTGGCTTTAAGGTACAGTTAACTGTAGGACATAACAGACTTGAAGGGATATTTGCACTAATCAAGTGTGTTCCCTTTATGTAGAGGGGCAGTACCAAGGATATCAAGCTCTTGGGCAAGATCCCATAGCTGGCCACCAGCCTCAGGCCAGCCTTGAAAAAAGGCTTCTCAGGTCTGTTTGTCCACTCATTTATTGCTCTCCATTGTCACAGCAAAATCTTTGGGAGTGGATATGGGCTTTGCAGGCAGTAACCTTGGGTTTGAATCCTGCTCTGTGACTTACTGGCTTTGATTCTGGATAAATAGTTTAACTTTTCTGGTTTTCACTTTCCTCTTCTATAAAAATGACTGTCCTAAGAATATAAATGACTTATTTCCTGTCTCAGGACCCAACTTCCCTATCCACTGACCTCTCACCTTACCTTGATTTATGCAACAAGTTTCATTCATCTTTAATAAACATGGGAACAAGGACTCAAGAGGTTGATCCTAGCAAGTGTTGAGATGCACACTGAAACCTTGAGATGGTCATTTTTTGTTTTGTTTTTTCTACCTAGCATTTCTCCCATCTTCTCAGAATAGAACACTCCTTTCTTTATTCATTCCAGTGATGCTACTGGGTTCTGGGCTGCTGGAGTGTCAGATGTGATTTCTAGGGCCTTTCTGTCCCAAAGGAATATAATGAAATAAGCATAAACAATGACAAGGTTTCACATTTATAAAAGGTGGGGAAAAAAGCAGTAGGGTAGGGGAAAAATGGGTTTCATAGAGTGAGTTTAGGGAGAGTAAAATGGGAGTAAAAATTAAAAATAAAAATACATCCTGCAGTGTAGAGTGGGCTATTGTGAGGAGGCGTCACAGAGAGCACATACTGGTGATCACTGCTTTCTGTTATCCCCACGTAGGCATCACATCCGGGTTATCCTATCAAAAATCTGCTCGAGCTCTCAAGAGAAATTCACATGCAGGCTTCTGAGAACTGTTCTGTGCATGTGTTCTGAGATCTTGTTATGCCTCCTTTCCCAGTCAGTTTAAGCCACACCCTATCTTTCAGTCTTAATCTGGTAATAGAATAAAATAAATCTCCATATTCTTAGATGACTCTGTCCCACTGATAATATTTAGTGTGCTCAAGAGTAGGCATCTACACAGGTCATTCACCTGGATTTTTCAAGTAGGACCTAAGAAAAGAATCCTCACTTAGAAGGGAAACTGAGGTACAGAGGCTCAGGGAACTTTGAACTAATGGATAGAAAGCAGAATAATCACAGAAATGAATGAGAAGTCATCCTGAAGAAATCTGGGAGGATTTTTTAAAATTTATTGGTTGTGTACTTTATGTCTTTGTTCTTTGATTTGTTTCTTTGCTTTGCTTGATATCCTTTGTACTGCCCCTCTAAATAAAGGGAACACACTTGACTAGCACAAATATCCCTTCAAGTCTGTTATGTCCTAAAGTTAACTATGTCTTTGTTCTTTGCTTTGAGGTCTGGGAATCCACTGGGGCTGATAACCACAGCATCTCATTGCTCGGTCAGTGAAGAAAGACAAGTAAGGGAGCTGATCATTGTAGTCTTCTTAACCAGTGGTTTTCAAAAATGGGTGGTCTGTGAATTTTTTTAAATAAGGCTTTTGAGCAATTTATTAGATAGAAGAAACATGAATAACTATTTATGGGAAATGGATAAGAGAAAATGACTATGATTTCATTATTCCATTATTTTCATTAGTATCTTATGACAGTGGGTCACATTTATTGAATATCAACTTCATCAGTAGATTATATAACTTTTCATGTCAGTATTTTCTTCATTCCATAAATGAAAAGGCAGAGATTTTGAAACATAATGTGATTCTTTGGAGACTGGGGTTGCCTGGATCCAAACCACCACTTTCTTACCATGCTGCACAGATAGGTTTGGTGAAGGGTTGGTTGGCGGGTGAATGGCCACTGCACGTCATAATGAATCACATGTCTCAACCACATTTTCCATGGCAAACAACTTTCCTAAACCATTCCACAGGAGCCATCATCTCAGTCTGGCCCATGGCATGTGTGCTATTTCATCACTCAGTGCATCCTCCAGCATGTGAAGAGCTTCTCCAGATGTTTTCCAAATCAAGACGTGTGAAACGGTCCAAGTGTGGTTAGGCCACTCAAGGACAACTCGAAGCCAGGTTATGAAGGGAATGTTAGAATAGCTGCCAAAGAAGCACAGGTGTTGATAATATTTTTTTCTGAAATGATTTCTCAACCGAGATGAGAACAATTTCATCTGTAGAAAGTTAAAAAATAACAAACTCCTGTAATTTCTCTCATTCAAAATACTTTCATACAGAAATTGAACAGCTGCTGATGTAATTGCTCATTATGTTATTACTGGTAATGTTTCATAACCATTTATTAAAAGTAACAGTAATATGCCTCACATAAAAGGCCTTGGGAGGAAGGTTTGGAAAATCTGGATACTCATTCATTTCCTGCTTTGCAAATGTGCACAGTGGTTTCTATCACAAGAGCTCTTCTAGAAATAATTTTTGTTTTCTTAACATAATTTTTCCCCTTCTGTCAAATTCCCCCTGACCCAATAACTCAAGTTATATTGAATTTGTACCTGATTCATTGTTGAAAGTTAGATGTCCCCTATTCTGTGGTTTTGATTCAAAATAAGGTTTCTCCCATTCATGTTCACACTGCAGGTGAATTTCCTTTTCAGCATATGTTCTTTGTCCCTCTTGCAATTTTTGCCTTATAATTTTAGTGAATTTATTCTTAGTTTTTTTTTCCTGCCTACAACTACCCTATAAGCTACATAATGACAGAGAAAGCAGTTCACCTCCTTGCCTCCTTAGTAACCAAGCCAGTCTTCAATGAGAAGACTTAAAGGAATTTCCTTTTCTAATATCTCAGGACATTCTTTTGTCCCATGTTTGGCAGACAGTTCTCCAACATATAACAACACCTCCTCTCATGCAGTTTTTCTACCATAAAAAAGTGAACGAGTCATGAAACAAGAAAACTTCAGACACTATTAAGAAAAGTAAACAACACAATAAAATGGTATAGAAAAACCAACACTGTGATGATTTATAGTGAAAAGGTGCCAAGTTGAGGGGGTAGCAAGTACAATGTCCATAATTTGTTGTCTCAAGTACAAAGTGTTTCCCAACAGTGAGGGATGGAAAATTTCAGAAGGAGTAGAATTAATGACTGAAGTCCTGTTTTAGGGGAAAACACAGGAGAGAAGAGTACGATGGGGACATGGTTACAGGAATCTGAACTTGAAAAAATATGACAATTCTCATTCATAATCTCTAAAATAGTGCAACAAATATATACCAGAAGGAAATACCAATGATGTTTGTTTATTTATTTAAATTGGTAATAATGGCTACGTCTGTGTCAATTTCCAATACTTATTCGAAAAATTTGTTCAGTTGGGAATTAAATACCCAAACTGAATGAGCAAAAGACAGAAAAAAAATCTCAAAGTGTTCTTTGGAAATAGAATCTATGTTACAGTGTCTCAGAACCAAAATATTAAACTCAGTGTAGCCTCTTCTGTCATGAAATCCAGCTGCCTGAGTCTGAGCCGGGGAGAGCATGGTGTGTATTGAATTGCACACGCGCTCACCATCTGTGCCTTAGGCATAAATGAAATTTTGAGGTATAAATCATTCTGCCTGGAACCAGGGATTTGAAAGTAGAAGAGTTGTTCTACAACCATAATATCCTCTTTTCCCCTCAAATTGTCTTATGAACTTTCTCAAATACACCCCAATCCTCATCATTGGTAATTTAAGGTAATTTAAGGCTTCTGGTGTGCTCTTTTCAGTTAAAACTTTCTTTCTTCCCTATTCAATTTCAGAGTGTGTGAGGAATAGAATCGTGATTCAAGAGTGGTGATGGCCGATCATGAGCTTTATACTTGGGAAGCTTCTAACATCTGAAACCAATATGAACTTTCCAAAAACCTTGCTTAAAAACAATCAACTTGAGAGAGATTTGAGACTTCTGTGCAAAATACTTTCCCAGGACTGGTTCTGTAATTCCAGTCCAACTCTTAGTGCAAAATCACCACTGGCATCTATGCTACCTTCCAGAAGGAATTCTTAACCATGATAGTGCGCTCTCCCCATAAGAAACTGTGGATGTATAGCACAAAGGATATGTGTTTTCATAGGTCCCCATTTTCCTGAGCCAGAAAAGTCACTCAGAGAAGAGGGTGGTGGTGGAGTAGAGGGTGAGAGCACAAATGCATACAGATACATTATTTTTTTGCAGACCTTTTTTTTCCTTGTATGGGAATAAAGAATCTGTTTAGAGAATTGTCCCTAACATCAACTTTTGATCTTTTAATTTTTGAACAAATAACTGTGCATGTTTAATGAAGTGATTTTGTTCCCACCTTCATTAAGCTACATTACTTAATGGGCAATTTAGTTTTCATGGACAGAAAGTTTTACAATGGTTGCGAATAGGGTATTTATTAAATTAGCTCTGAAACCAAGTTGCACTGTGAGTTAAACTATTGCTCCCCATTCTACTTCTCTTTCCAAGTTATTCCCACCCGCACTGTCTAATATACTCAAGAGTTGTTAACCCAAATGACAACACAAAATTTTCACAAAAATATAGCAGCAGCAGTATGAAAAGTGTCTCTTGCTTGAATAATATAATGTCTTTATTATTGTTGTTATTGTTTTTATCATATTCTTTGGGTGAAACCAAAGTTCCTTAAATTAAAACCCTTTGCTATTTTAAGTTACACTCTAAAGAAATTCAAGTCCAAACCCACCTCCTCAGTGCTCAGTTTCAACCAGAGACAGATACTGAGGTACAAGAGGAATGGTTTTAGCAGATGGCACCTCAGGCTCTTTCACTGGATTGTGTGTGGTTCTTAAGGAATCCTCCCAATGGAAATAATTCAAAATCAACGTTATTATAGCAGTAGAGAGAGCACCATTGGAGCTATTTCTGCCTTTTTGCGAAGTAGCTCTTGTCACAGGTTGCCTTTCCCGGGAAAGTGACTCTGAAATGGACCTTAGTATGTAGGAAGGATATTCATTAAAAAAAACCTTGGATAATCAACACTTTTCTAGAAAGGAAGAAAAAGAAACATGAATAGGTAGAGGAGAGGAAAGTAAAGCAATGACGTAGATAATACTGACTGTGACCCAGAGCAGCTAAAGTGACCCAGAGTAGTTCTGAGTTTGGGGCTGAGGTGGCTAGGGATTTCTTCTAACACAGTCACTAGTCACTGGGTGTAGATTAACCAGAAACCTCAGTGAATTGGTCCAGGTGGCTCTCTATATTCTATATAACTCCAAAAGGACCCAGCAGCTGGACAACAAGCCCTTCATTGAAGGGTGTTTTGAATGATGCATCAAATGTCCCCTCCAAATTTTCTACCATTCCACTTTACATTACACTCTTTGTTCCCTATTTCACACACTCCAAGCTGCTGTGAGTCCTATCTTCATTGAGTTCCGTGATATTCCAGTTCAGTGAGGCCTCTATTGGATACCAGAACACTTCTGACAAACAGGAATTTAAATTCTTTTCATACTGAACATCTGCCATCACTGATTTTTGCTATGGAATTGATTTTCTCAGTCTCTGAACTCTGCCTCTTTGTGTCCTTTCGAACTTTTTTGAGCTTTATTTTTGCTTCAGCTGGAGAGACCCTTTTAGCAAATTCTTAGTGAATCTCCTACTGGTGACACTGAAACCTAAGGAGGCCCTGATGGCCTTGAAGGACCAAGATCTCTGCCACAAGCACTTTTCATGAATCCAGTATTTAAAGGAAAAAAAATTATGTTTATTTTTATAATTTGGCAAACTATAGGTTGGAAATAGTTGTCAAATAGTTTGAAAAACTATTTGACAGTATTTTCCTCGTGGACTATAAACAACTATTTTGACTTAGCAGTTCCACTGCTAGGTATTCTATTTCTTTGCATGTCTATAGAAATACAGAGACTCACTAAGAATGTTCGTGGCAACTCTGAAATAAGAATCCTAAATTGAAGATAATCTAAATGCTCATTAATAAGAGAATAGATGAACTGCCATTAACAACCAAATGCATCAAATCAGCTATTCCTCTTCTGGGTATCTTTCCAAAAGAGTTAAAGGCATCACATTACAGTGATAGGTGCATATCCATTGTCTTGGTTACTTTTTTCTCATTGCTGAGTCAAAATACCTGACACCCAAAATGAGAGAAGGAAAGGTTTATTCAGCTTACCGTTTTTGGAGGTTTCAGTTCATATTCAGTTGGCTCCAAGTCAGGGTGGTGTGGCACAGGAGCAGCTGTTCATGGCAGCCACAAATGACAAGAGCAAAAGGTCAAAAGGCAAAAGCATAGCTACTTTCCTTCCTTATATTGTATGTCACTTACCTGTCCCTAGGAGCGTACAACACTTACACCACCAATCCCAGCACTAGACAATGAACCAATCACAAATGCTAGACTCAGCCACCTCCATGACTGCGTGGGTATTGGGGGGGCATCCAAATGCAAACCATAATACCCATTAATATGACATATGAAAAGTACAGTTCATAAGAGTTAAATTTTGGAATCAGCCTATTTGTCCATCAACAGATGAATGGGTAGAGAAAATTTATTATTTACATATAATGGACTACCACTCTGCCATAAAGAAAGATGAACTTCAATCGTTTGTAGGAAAATGGATTTACCTTGAGACCATATTGTTAAGTAAACAAATCAGACACATAAGCTTAGGTATCATATTGTTTCTCTCATATGTGAAACCTAAATTATAAATAAAGAGCAAAATAAAAGACAGATAATAGGAAGTGGAGGAGTAGATCTCTCTCAAATGGGAAAAGAGACCAACAGTAGGAAGGAGTGGGGAGGAATGGGAAGGAAAGAGAATGAAAAAAGAATCAAGATGTGCTATGTATGTAACCCAAACCATAACACAGGCTCTGTGTCATGTACACATGCCAACTCCATGAAAGGTATGTAAACCACTGATGTGGCAATAACTAGAAGCTGGCAGGAGGGAAGTTTTGGAGATGTTAGCCATATTCTTACGTTTGATAGGGATGCTTGTTAAATAGTTCTATTCTGATGGTGAAATCATAGTGACATATATCTACACTAATGATTTGTGAAGTTTACTGTATGTAAGTCTTTATTAGTGTTCCACTAAAACAAATATAAATCCAAAATATATTTCTAGAACTTGAATAACTGGTTTCAAGTTTTTAAAAAAGCAGTACAGACTTCTTTCCTTGCCTCATTGTATTTTTAAAAGGAATTACACATATGCCACTGATATAATTAATTTTCTTTTATTGCTGCCTTCTTTCTTTCTGTGTGGCATTCCCAAGCTTTTAACAGTTAACCATATTTTAAAATTATTTTATTTCTTTTTTTTTTACCCATAAAGTTAGCTTTGCCTTCTGAATATGAAAACTTTCTTTACTTTCATTCTTTTTTTAAGGCTCACATAAATGCTTTTTAAAATATACTATTCTCAAACTTTTTTTTCTTTCTATAAATGTTGTTAGAGATTTAAGGATGCCCAGATTTGGTTAAGCCACATTCATGCATTGTTCAAAGAAATCCTGTTTTTCTTCACCTCGATGAGTGAGAAAATCACCTAAGAGTAATCTCCAGTCCATTTACTTCCGAGATAGGACTAGATTTAGTCTACCATTGTTCTGTAGTGTTTTTCCCTACTGTTTTTAAAAGATGATTTATACCTCTGGCTTGCCCAGAAATACTCTTGGCTTAATCCTATTGTCCTGATGAAATTATGTGCAGAAGGTTGAAAAGTGGTTTGCAAAAATATATGTCCACTGGGAACCTCAAAATGTGGTCTCACTTGGCATAAAGATATTTGCTGACATGACTAAGGAAAAAATCTCAAGATAAAATCAGCTTGGATTAGGATGGGAACATCTCTAAATTCAAGAATGGGTGTCCCTACAAGAGCTGAAAGGGAGAAGACATAGAGACACAGAGAAGATAATGGCAAAAGGAAGGCAGGGATTGGAGTGCTGCCGCTAGAAGCCAAGAAATAGTAAGGATTTCCAGGAGCCACCAAAAGGTAAGAAAAGGAAATACAGGATTCTTCTCTAGAGTCTGATGGTTCTTTGACATCATACATAGTTTTAGCCTCTAGAGCTTCAGAAGGTAGGACACTTGAAAAGCTTGGGAGCGGGAGATGTGAATACAGTCTTACAATCTCTCCTTTGTTCTATATGTATTTGAAAACCAGGTGAAAAGAATTTGAGGCAGCCTCTATCTATCTATCTATCTATCTATCTATCTATCTATCTATCTATCTTCATCATCATCATCATCTATCATCTATCTACTTGTAGCTGAAATGACAGTTCTAGAGATAAAAATTCTTCTGGTTTATAACTGGCTATGAATCAACTCAAATAGCATAAAACTATTGAGCTTACTGAAAGACCTGTAAACAGAGGTTCAGCCTTTTGTGATACATAAGTTTTACCTGAAGTGGTCCACTTTCCCCCCTGAAATACTGAGTTTGATCAGTCTTTGAGTCTTTTATCTTCTGTTCTCTGTCTATACTTACTCCTCACTCCTCTCACGGTTTGAGTTACCATCAATATGCTGATGACCCTCACAGTTCTATTTCCTTTTTCAGTCTTTCCCATGGACTTCAGATCATATTTTTAACTCTACACAATACTTTCTCATCATCTATTAACAAACTTCACAAACTTAACACGTTCAAAACTAGACCTCCAAATTTCCTCCCCAAATCCCACGTTGTTAAATGGCAAATCTATTCTGGATTTTCAGGGAAAAGCCTTAGAGTTATCCTTGATTTTATCCTTTCTTTCTCCTTTATCTTTGTTCCAATGACCTGGAAATCCTGTTGACTTTCATTTAAAAGACATTCTAGAATTGACCTTCTGTTATTGCATCCATGTGAGTGATCCTGGTGGAAGCACCATTGTCTTCCACCTGGAATAAACATAGCTGGCAGTCACCTGCTTCTGTTCTGGATTGTCCGGTCCACTGTTATACAAAAAACAAAACTAGTTTTATAAACATTAAGTCATATCATGAAGCCCTTGGATGATTGCCCTCGAGACACCATTTACACAATTGCATCACATTCCCATTCTTCTCCCTCTTATTTCCCTCACTGACCAGTAATCTTTCACTGGCTCAGTTATGCCAACCTCAACACTTTGGTTCTTCTTGAAAATAGCATTTTAGGGGCCAGGGATTTAGCTCAGCAGCATAAGCACCTGCATGGCAAAGGCAAGGTCATGAGTTTGATCCCCAGTACAAAAAAATAGCACTTTTAAAAAAGCTGTTTTTTATGACTGAAATGTTTTGTTCTACTGCTTTCAGACCTGTCTGGCTCACTGCAGGACTCAGGTTTTTGCTTTAATATTATCTATTCTGACCAAGACATTTTTATATTGGAAACCCTCCTCCAAACTCTGAAAATCTTAATCTTTTTTTCTAATCTTCTCCTATTTTTATCCATTGATATATTCTGGAAATGTAGAGCAGTGCATTTAATGTAGTAGGTCTTCCTTGCATATTTGTACATTTGACTGAATTTGGAATGCAGATTAAATCTGTATCCAGAAAAACAGTTTGGGGTGATTTGTAGAGGTCCCTGTCTCCCCAGCCTATGCCTGTTACAGAAACAGCTGCATAATCACTATAAAAGCTGCTACAAATAGCCAAATGAAAAACAAGAGAGGCTTGAGTTTATGAAACACTGAAGAATAGAGTCTAATCATCCTGCTCTGATTGAACCAATAACCTCCTTGTCTCCAAGGCTTCCCTGGACTATTTCATCTGCTGAATATCAGTGCTTTCAACTATCTATCAAGGTTCCCAGTTGATTTGCTAATTGAGAATCTTATGAAACAATAAATAACATTTTTCTGGCCTTTCTGGGCTCAGAAGTAAGGAATAGATAAATGGATTAATCAGATGGACATCAAAATGTTAACTTTATGGAAGAAGAGGAAGAGGTTTGTATCTATAGCCATAATCTGCTCTCCTGATGCTTTTCTCATTCATTTTCATTTTTTCATTAATAAAATCCACCACAACTCTCAGGGTCAGCTCAGGATTTAAGAGCCCTGAGTTTTGAGGAAAGAAGCTTTAAATTCTGGTATGTGAGGAGGGAGAGTGGTTGGAAATAATCACAAATTTTATTTGCTGCTATACTTCAGTCATGATTGCACTTATTAGTCAAGAATAAATCTCTCAAAAAATTAAACATCTCATACTTCCCCAGGCTGATATAGGATAACATGTTTTATTAAATATGAGATACTTGTATGGATCTGTTTTAGCTTTATTATGGAACAATTCAAGCCTAATACCTCTGACAATTTTATTTCAGGCACAGACTCAAAAGTTATCAATTAGTTAATGAAGTAGGAGAAGGAAAAGAGGAAGAAGAGAAAGGAGAAAGAGGAGCAGGAGGAGAGGGAGAAAGAAGGGGAGGGAGAGAGAGAGAGGCAGAAAATAAATGGGGTGATATTTTGTCAGTGGCACTCTGCTATGGCCCAAGAATGGCACAAATTCTTTCAATAGTATTTAACAAATATTGCTGGGTACCTGCTTCATGATGGACCGCAGGTAAAATTCTGGGATATACCAGTAAGCAAAACAGACAAAATTCCCTGAACTCATTTGGTTCTCTACATCTACAGTTCTTTTACTGAGTGTTGACTACAACCCTGATGGAAAGAGATGGTATTACTAACAGTCTTTAGATGAAGCAAACATGACAGAAAATGTGTTTTAACATGAATGGGTGGGACTTTCAGGTCTCTTCTGTTTCTGCTGTGCAACAAAACATGCTCATTCCTGGGAGAAGCAGAGTGAGCAGATGGACAGATGGCTTTCATAAAATATTCCTTTATGTGTATGATTCACAAATAGCACCTCACAATCGCAATATTAGTGATGCTATCAGGACCTATTCACTATATTTATCCTTGGCTCAGTACTGTGCTAAGTACATCTCTTAAAGCTTAAAGAGGACAAAAAGTTATTCAAAGTGTTACAGACAATCAATGGTGCATATCTAATTGAACCCAGTGTTTGTCCTGACCCACAGCCTGTGCACCAAGACCCAGCTCTGCTTGGACTCCCAAAAGTTACTCTTTTTAAGATTAGCAGAGATAGGAGAGTGAACAACTAGCCAGAAAATAGCATGATAGATACCCTGTTCTCTCTTTGTCCATTGGCAGGAAGCCAGCAGTGGAGATCTTTTCTGAAGGACTGTGATTGGGAATTTGAGCTTAGATATGAGAATCGTGACAGGAAAGCAAAACTCTTTTTCTTTATCGCCCCCGTCTGTAACAGTACTCACAGGCTGCTTAGTAGATTTGACCACAGCCCACCGCTGTGCACTGCCTTACTGACAGTTGTCTCAGGCAATTTAATAGGCTACATAGATATCAAAATAGGTAACCTCACAAGCTAATTATAAATGAGGAAAGTCATGATTTAGATTATCTGCATTAGACTCATTAGTTCTTGGCATAATAGATACAGAGATGATATTTATTAACAAGTATTTTACCTCACTGATTTATGGAAGCTGAGAAATATCCGAGATATTTATAAACGAACAGCTCCACTATTCAACTACTAATGAGCTACTGAATTCTATAACTTATGTGTAGTGAACGCTTTATTTTCTCGTACAAAGTTGTTGCCTGGTTTTAGTTCTTTCCTTGGTCAACTGACCTGGTCATGCTAATGAGGACTCTGAGTTTAGACTTTTCCTACTACATTAAGACCAGTATGTAATCATCAAGGCCTGTGATTCTACCTCTGAAAGCTTTCAGAATCTTACTGTTCGTCATTCGTACTATCCTTGCATAGATTAGTGTTTTGCAATTAATTTTTTGGACAACTATGTTAACCTCTATGCTGATTCTCTCCTGCCATATAAAAATTCTTGCTTAGATTAGGATGCTGCTCCTTCAAAACCTTTTGAGAATGTTCTGTTGACTACAAAACAAAATTTAATCTCCACTGACAAGTCTAATGTTTAAACCTATTCACTCATTTAAATGTTTATTAAGCATTTATTATTTAATCCAGGTGGAGAGGTTTGGGTAGTGAACAAGGGATATTCTTTGCCATCAAATAAAACCACCCAGTGTCTAACAGAGGAGTTATACATGTAAAAACTAATACTATAAAGTATAATAGGAGTTTAGTTAGAAGTTTTTCTGAGTGTGAAATGAAGAAATTATTTCTTGCAGGGTATATTTGTTTGTTGGCTTTTAAATGTGCTGTCTACATCTTTCCATCTTCCCAGATTATGCTTAATTGGCTTTAAGAATGGAAGATACAATACAGACCAAATCAGTTTCTGTCACCCCTGCCTCTGGACTCAGTTAATGGCTTATGGAGACAAAAGTTAGGCTTTTGAAGAAAAGTTCTGGAACTTTTGCTGAGAAATCTAAGCCCAAGATGCTATCATTTTCTTTCTGGAAGGAAAGGTGGAAGCACAATGACCCAGCTGCTGGTAGCCATTTGGAAAATTAGAGAGAGGCCAAGCTCTGGCTGAAGCCAGTACTGCTGCAAGCAGAACAGGAAATGACAAGAATTGTATTATTTATGAAAACATTAGCTGAAAGATTCAGTATTGCTTAAATTTTGCCCTAATTCCAAATTTGTATTTATATAAGCAATACATCTTTTATATTGTGTGAACAAGATCATATATGATTTTGGTCCTTTGCTGACTTCTTAGTAAAAATATGCTAGGGACCAAAATTCAGATTTTATTTTATTTATTTATTTTTTAAAAATTTTATTTAAGGAGAAAAAAAACAAGACAAAAAAAAGGGTAGAAATAAAAAAACATTAAGAAATCACTACTTGATAAATTACATATTGTTTTCTTAGAAATAGTTGTTCATGTTACAAAATTAAGGCATACAAAGTGAACAAGCAGTGAGGCTGTAAACAATTCTGTTCAATGATCCAACAAAAACTTGTTAATATGGTTATCAATCCCACACACTTAAACATACATGCTGTTATATCCTTTAGCGCATTTTCTTTTCCTCCTTTTGCTTTTTAAGTACATTATCTGTTTAGTTATATCATGTTTCAGCTTGCTCAGTACCTTACTGATCTGTTTTGTTGTTATTTCCTTTTTAATCACCTTATATAATTCTGTTGTTTTGTTTTTGAGTTTCTTGTCATCCATGTCACATGGATCAGCTTTGATGGAATCGGGAGTTTTTGGAGGTATTTTGTTACCTTGTTTTCTCATGTTCTATTGTTTTATTTTTATTTAATTTTCATTAACTTGGAGGTAGTAATATACAACAAAACAGGATGGAATAAAGCCAATTGAGACAGTATAGTGAAATTGGCACAGAATATCACAGCAGGTCACCAGGACAGCAATAACAAGCACCATTGTATA
>PVJX010022744.1:0-30145 GCA_004027295.1 Dolichotis patagonum
CATATTAATACTTACATTGAGAGTAAATGGTCTAAATCCTCCAAATGAAAGACAGAAATTGTCAGACTGGATAAAATACAAAACTCAACTGCATGCCAGATAGAATAAATGCATTTGAACCATGTGAATGCAGATAGTTTAAAAGCAAGTGGATGGAAAATTTTATAATCTTCAGATGATAATCACAATAAATTTGCCTACCAAAGAAATTTTACTACAGAAGAAACAATATTATCAAGGATTAAGAGTAATATAAAAAACTAAATCAAATAATTCTTCAAGAAACCACAATAATCTTTTTTTAAAATTTTATTTTAAAGGGGGTAAAATTAAACACAACACAACAGAACAGAACAGGATATAAGAAAGTATAAATTTCAAAGCTAGACAACCAGAGATCTTCACTATCTGTCATATTGTCTCTTGTTTTTTTCCAAATGGTTGTCCACATCTTTGGATATGGGGAATTCATACTAAATAACATAGCCAATCTTTTCACAAGATATGTAGTTCACTTGCTCCCACTTGGTAAGCAGAGTTGGGGAGGGGGGATATGGGATGGGGGACAGGACAACATGAGATGTCTGATTCTCAGCCAGCACACCAGCAGGCTCACAGCCGCCCCCCAGAGAGGGGAGGAGTTCCTTGTTCTCCCGGCACCCAGAGTCAACCGCGCGGTGCAGGTTCCGATGCACCAGGATCTCTCTCCTTTGGGCCGCCGAAAGTCTGCCACACTCACAGCCACCCCCTAGAGAGGGGAGGAGCTCCTTTCTAGATGATCATGGTTTTTTTTTTTTTTTTTTTTGTACCGGGGATCGAATTCATGACCTCACACTTGTCAGGCAGGTGCTTATGCTGCTGAGTTAAATCCCCAGCTAAGAAACCATAATAATCTTAAACAAGTTTGCAGCTGTCTGAGAACTTCTAAATGTGTGAAAGCCATGCTGAGAAAGCTGAAAGGGGCAATAAATTAAACCACATTTGTTGAAACTGGAGATCTCAAACTTCTTCCTCAATAACTGAGGTTCTGTGTCAACAGAGAAACCCATAGGTGTATAGAAAACAAACCAACACTACCAACCTGACATAACTAGTATTTATAGTAGAATACAACAAGAGTACAAAACACATTCTTTCCAAGTGACATGAAGAATTAAGGAAACTTTATTCAGGACAATAAAACCAAATCCAATAAATTTTCAAGAATTTAAATCACACCGAGTATGTAATCTATCCACAGGAAAATTTAATTAGAAATGAAAACCAGAAAGCTGTGTTGGAAAATCACAAAATATTTGGAAAATTAAAAAACTCTTTCTAAATAATCCCATGGGTTGAAAAGGAAATTATGAAGCAAGTTAGGAAACATTTCGAGCTGAACAGAATTGAGTATAACACTGTGAAATAATCAGGATAGACCTAAATCAATGCAGCAAAAGAAATGTATAGCATGGATTTATATTATATCTTTGTATATTTATATATAGAGATATAGCAATAGCTATACATATCCATAGCTATAGATATATCTATGTCTACATCTATTGCAAATCTTAGTGAACCATGCATTTAAGTGAGTAGATTTTTTATGTAGTGTATTCTTCAATTAAATAAGAAACATAAGTATTAATTGATGGTGGAAAAACTTTCTACCAACTTGTGGGTTTAAGAACATTTCTCTGATGATCACTTTTAAAGGTAATCTATAAAATATTTCATTAGAGAGTAGAGGCAGCAGCAGGTGAGTGGATACTAGAAGTATTCTATTAAAGCTGGGTCAGTTATCAAGGGTGTCTATAGGATTATGCCTGGTCTCTATTTCCTACTGGACACTCCATTTTTAGGGCTGGAGCGGTGATTGGACTTATGCTACTAGATGGAACCAAAACCCAAACTGTGTGTCTTAGTTACTTTTTACTCATCGCTGAGCCAAAATACCTGATGCCCAAAGTTGGGAAAGGAAAGGTTTATTTCTTACAGTTTTTGGAGGTGTCAGTCTATACTCCGTTGGCTCCAAGGCAAGGTAGCATGGCGGGGCCGTGGTTCATGGTGGCTGCAAACAGCAAGCGGAAACGGGCAAGAGAGAGAGACATGCCTTCTTCCTGCCATTGCATCACATCCTGGCTCCACCCCTAGGTCAATGTAGCACTCACACCTCCAATCCAAGCACTAGACAATGAACCAATCACAAATGCATAATGCAAAGCCATGAGGCTTGGGGGCCGCTGACATAAACCGTGACACTGTGTATTACTCAATAAACACAGATCTATGCTTTTCCCTATTTATATTCATGCTGCTTCTTTGGGAACCTCAGAATATACACATTCATTTGTCCAGGTTATACACCACATAGAAGATTTGAATCTCACTTGCTGATTTTGACATGACCCTCTCTTTAGTAAAGATGTTTGAAGTCACAAGCCCTGTAGTCCAGCCAGTCAACTATAAGTCTGGGCTCATGTGCCTTGGCCTTGATGATTGGCTCTCAGCTCTTCTCCTGGAGTGACTAAGAACCAGCAAACCTAAGGCAAGTGGGGAGTATACTAGATGATTACTAACATGTCTTCTCTCTCTTACACAATAATCAATCTCAAACAAGAAGCAGAAATATGAGTTTATTCATGGTTAACAACAGAGAGTAGTCAGAATATCTTGACTTGTTTTTGTCATTGCCAAAATTGATCAAGCTGAGATTTTATTTCTGATCAATTAAATCTGTATTTAAATATTTATGTAAAGTCACAGAATTTTTTCTACAGTAGGAGATGTCTAAATATGTTAATTGAATTTTATCAGATACATAGCTGTTAACAAATAAAACAAGTGTAGAAGATAATGAGAGTTGGGGATAAATATGTAAATCTAGTAAACTGGTTTATCTTTATCAATTAAAAAAACAAAATGTGACCATCTGGACAAAAGAGATAAAAATATTTATTTTGGAGTTAATACTAATGTTTTCAAAGAAATGTTGGATACCTTATATGTGATTAAAATATTCTTCAGTAATAACTTGATTTGGTAGTAAAAAAGTGATGAGATGAAAGGAAATGGATTCAAAAGAAGTAAGGTAAATTATTCATGTGCTTATTTAAGAAAAGTTCAACATTAGGAAATTTGAAAGGGAAAATGTAGAAGATGTACTGAATGCAACCAACACATAACCATCTATTTTGATCTTTTTTTTTCTTCACTTTCTGAAATTCATGCTCAATTTTTAATTAATTAATATTATTTAACTGGACACATTTATTGCTGGTGGTTTGATACATGCATACAATGTGTAATCATTAAGTCATTTACATCTCATTAAACATTTAAAATTGTATTAACAGGTAGCTGTACATAGTTATAAAGTACATTGTCATATTTCTATTTATATATATGTGATATACTGATTATATTAAGGTCATTAGCATTTTTACTTCTTCATTATTTTGTGTTTGGAACCATAAATATCTTATTTCCTATATGCTTAAATTTCAAAAGTCTGTAACAAAAACAATGATGGCAGCAACAACAAAACATCAGTATTAAGAAAAACATTAGCCCTATTAATATATCACGATTATATTTTTATATTTAAGTCCATCATATATATCCCTAAATTAACTTAGCAAATGTGCTATAACCAAAACATGGACAATATCATGGGAATGAAATCTATTTAAACATTCCATTGTTTTTATACATGGATTGCTATAATAATATCTAAAAAATGAATAACATTGTAACCAATATCTGTGCTTATAGGTCTGTGCAAATTCATTGAAGTTACGTGACAAAAAAAGAATAAATATTTTATAGCTATTTCAATGCATAACTAATTTTTCCAGAAAGATTTTAACAATAAATAATCTCATTAGTATTATATAAGTGTGAATTTGCTAATATTAGGCATTATTTTTTTACACCTTGCTAATTTGATACCTAATTGTTATACAAGTTTCACTTACTTTGATTAACTCTGAGTATAAATGTTTTGCATGTGATGTCACTTTTAATTATTGCTTCATAAATGTCCTATTTCAATGATTTCCAATCAAAATGAAAATAAAGCACACATTTAATATTAACATTTCTAGTGCTATAGTTGCATTAAAATATATGGGAAGTTAAATTTTATAATTTAATACTATTATCATTTGAGCATGTAATCAATGTTAAGTAATTTGAAACATTCATACTGTCTTTGAAATCTATTGTTCATTTGAAACTTGCAATTAGGACTCTGCACATTTGAAATGTTCAATTATCACAAATAGTTATTCGATCCCTTTCATTGAGTAAGGGATTCCTAGAAGGGTGATCTATTCTTAGGGTCCCTATCTCGGGTGTACAGGTGAATTTCAACTTGCAATGGGGTTATGTTCCAATAAAACAAATATAAACTTGTTAAGTAATAAGTGAGAAACACTTTTAGATTGTCTAAATGGCTGGGGATATAGCTCAGCAGCACAGCACCTGCCTGACAAACACCAGGTCCTGAGTTCAGTTCCCAGTACCAATAAACAAACAAACAAGCAAAGTGCCCAGCCAAATGAACATCATAATTCAAGCTAGTCCACCTTAAATATGCTCAGGATGCTCACAGTTTGGCCAAATCATACTGAATATTTCATATAATTTATTATACATTAGAGACTGGTTTTAGGTACACTCTTTTACACTACCAGTTAGCCTAAATCCATAAGCCTAACCATCATAAACCAGGGTCTGTTTGCATTTGAGACAATAAAACTGACTTAGAAATGTGAAAATATGGGAGCTTCCAGGTCACGGGGTTTCAGGTTGCCTCTTCATGGGAACAGAGGACCAAAGGTTCGTCAGTCTGATCATGTCTCTGGAGTCTACCTTTTGGAGGAATTCCTACATTTATAGGAAAGATGCCAGAAATGGTACTACCTAGGATGGTAACAAATTTGGGCTGGGCTGAGGGTGGAGGAATCATGTAGTTTCTTCAATTTGCCTAAAGGTTTCTTCCATGAAGCTGGGTTCTCCTGGCTGTGCAATCAGCCCAGAACCTGGCTGTTTCAGAGGTGGCCCCGACTGAGCCTTTTTCAATTTAAAGATAGATATAGGTTTGAAAATCTTGAGAAATCAGATCTACATCTCTCTCACCTGATCTTAAAATATAAGCTTCTAACACTGGTCAAGTACTTGGGATAAAAAAGGATCCTACCTTCTCCAGAGATTGAGGCAGAAAGTTTGAGGCTACCCTTGGCAATTTGGCAAGACTCAGCCTTGTAATAAAAGATAAAACAGGCTGGAGATGTATGTTAGTAATGTTCAGTCGCTTAGGCATTTTAAAAGCATTTTCTACTTACTACATTGCAGTTTATAGTTGTTTTATTGGAACATAATTCCATTGTACATTTAGGAGCATCTGTACATCTGACACAGGGATTCTGAGAACTTCACTGGCTGGATTTCTGGTGTTACATTTTGTGTCCCTCTGCAGGCTTTGTCTCAAGCACTTCCCTAGAACATTTCTTTCTTTTTTTTCCCCCATTTCTTAACTGGTCAGCATTTGGGAGCTTCTCGGATACTCTCATCCAAACTTCCTTAGATCTTTCTTATATAGGACTCTCAAGCCTCTGTTTATTATTTAACTGAACTCATTGCTAATGGGACAATCTCAAGCAAAGCTTGACAAAAAAGTAAGTTTGGGAAATGACATTGTGCTGGGGAATGTTGGAAGCAGAGTGACAAAAGGTCTCTGCCATCTTTGGAATGTCATACAGCTGCTTTTATGACGTTTCATTCCAGTCAGTGAATTTTAATTGAGATGAAAGTTGTACTTTATTTTAGTGCCTAGGAAAGAATTCTCCATGGGGCAAAATTTGAGTTTTAGAATAAGGTAATAGAGTAGGTAAACAGTATTGAAGTTGACCTTGGAACTAAGTCTAAACCTAAGTCTAAACCAGTAGGAACTGGGAACAAAGAGGCATCCTCATGAATACATAGCATCTAATGGAGAAATGCGAACATAGCACCTTTTGGAGATGGTGAATAAGATGAGTTCTAGTAGCCCCTGGGATTGAAGCAGACTTCACCTTCTCATTGCTACCTTTAGAGATCTTTAGAGGCACTTGCCTTTGCATTGACAATGAAAGATGATGATGATGATGATGATGATGATGATGATGATGATAAATAAACTGGGACCCAGTTCTCACCTTATTCTGTAGGTAAGTAAACTTGTCTAGTAATATTAGTAGAACTTTGTACAATGGATAAAGGTATTTATATATTTCATAAAAGTATGTAAAATCAGATAGCAGCGTTTGTGGGTGTAGGGCACAGAACCGCAGATCTTCAGGTGGACCGTATCCCACCAGACAGCATTCTGCTCCTCGAGGATAGGGCTGGAGCTCTGCCATCCTCCCAGAGGCATTCACAAGCTCTGCTGAGCTCCAGTGCTAACACACAACAGTGGGAAACTTGATTTACAGATGTCTGATATAGGAAATGGGCTGCTTAGGGGCTGTTGTGAGACTCTGTTCTCTTATAGGTAATCTGCACTCTTCTTATACCCTAGCCTATGGCCTTAAAAGCATTGTATTTGGTATTTGGCTCTGGGGCTCTTGACCACATGTAATTGCTGGATGACCTGTCAGCTCTGAACAGTAAATCTACTCCCCACTCAAATATCTGCCATGTTTCACTTATTTCCCTAGAACAATTATCTTTTATTATTCCCTGAGAGTTCACTGATCAGATGTTTCTCTATGTCAAACAAATTGATTGAGATTATGAGGTGATGAACAAATATAAATAATTATTCTCTGCTCAGTTTGAGTCTGGGATGCTTTTGCTAAAGTAACATTGATTTCTCTGTGGGCAGTAGAGGACCATAAAGAGTTTTACCCATTTTACAAAAGCAAAAACAGATTAAGGCTGTGCGTAGTCAAACATGAGCTTAGTCAAATGGGAACCTTATTTAAGAAGAAGAAAATCATTGTTTGGGGGCTAGAGGTCTTCATGGCAGTGTTATGAAGCTCTAGACTGACTCAAACACCAGGATTGATTGAGGAACAACAAAAGCATAGAATGTTACTGAGCATAGAAGTTTGTTTTAAGTAGCAAGCAAGGCATGAGACAGTCTGGCTGAATAATTAGCTCCCATCTGCTCGTCCCCTCAGAAGCTTCCTTGTTTTCCCTGTGAGGCCCATCTCTACTTAAACTAGTAATACATCCTATCTTCAAGATGTCTATTCTTTGGTGTTAACAGTCTTCGGCCTCCAGAGTCTACCCACGTGGACATTGCAAATTAAGGTGTTGTAAGGACCTCCACAAAAGCGGCCTTTCCAGTTCATTCTCCAAAAATGTTTATATCACAAATTAAAGATAAACTAGTATCTATCTTAGCTATATTTTCATTTCTGGAAAAAATATCCAATACCTGCCATTTAAAGGTGGAGAGAATTATTTTGGTTCACAGTTTTAACCCATTTTTGGCTGGCTGTACAACAGAAATAGGATGGAATATGGGTATGGTGGGGAAAACGGTGTACTACTCAAGGCATCCAGGAAGGGGAGAGCAGAGGGTAGACCTGGAGACAAGAACAGATCCGTCTAGATCATCCTATCAGTAGTCCACCTACAACCAGGCTCTGTATATTAACAGTACAAACACCCACAGATCTACCCACAGATGAGTGCAGCACCCCCATGATTCAGTTCCCTTCATACCCACCAGAAATCCAGCATTAGAGACATCATAGCAACCAAATACAGCAACACTATGGGAGTTCAGTCATGTGTAGTCTAATATGGCAGCAATTGGCCATGTATGGCTACTTAAATTGAAATTAAATAAAATTCAAAATGTATTCTATCAGGTACAGTTCAAGTACTCAATATCTAGTTTTGCCAGTGGTCACTGTAACACAGAGGAAAAATCTATTCATTGTTTTGTACATTTACTCTTAGAGTATGTAAGGCTTTTTGTAAGAATACTTGGGCTTCCACACCAGCTAATTCATTTCCATACCGTGTAATTATAGTTGAAATTCTAGTTCTCAAACATTTATTCTTGTATCATCTAAGTTTGCAAAGTCCACACTTATAAATATTTGAAATTAGAGACACTTTGTGTCTTTTTTTTTCTGTGAATAATGAAATTGAGAGTCTGAAAAATACTAGGTTTTTATGACTGAAAAGTGCAATTTTTATACCATTTCTTTTACACATTTCTTTTCATACCACTGAAAATAATCGACTAATGAAGAGAATCACCATCCCCATAAATCCTAGTTTTGTTGAGATCTTGAGGTTAAAGTTTATCAACAAATGAAATTTTTAGCTTTATCATGTTTTAAGGTCTCCTGAAATTCTTAAAGTGCATATATGATTCCAGAACTTCAATATTCATAGAATGAACTTGTTTTAATAAGAAAACAAAGGAAAACTTATCTGAAAGTGTGCAAAAATTTATTCTTGGGATGATGATCTTGTTATGAGCTTTGTTTCTCATTTATGAAGAATATTGTCCTTGTATTCACTGCACATCAAAGCCCATGTTAATTTTTGGTTAGGAAAGGACGTACATGCCTAATTCTGAAGTGTTTTTTTGTTTTTTGGTGCTCGAGATTGAAACCAGGCTCTTGCACATGTCAATCATGCCTTCTACCACTGACCTGAACCTTCCAGTTCACTGAGGAGTAATTATTTTGCTTATAGAATCCGTATATCTGAATGTAATTCATTATATATTTGAAACTTTTGGAAATAGCAAAATCATTTATCTAGAAAAAGTTTTGAAAAAATTGTTTGGAGGAAGAGGAAAAAGCTTATGTGAAAAAACAACATTGGTTTGGTTTCAGTGTTGGTTAATATAATTTTTAAGGTGGTGGCTTGAATGTTGGTCAATATAGTTTTTAAGGATATTGTTCTTTTGGGCTCTTTTGAATTTCCAATCTAATGACCATATACCCTGTGAGAGTGGAAGGAAGAGGCCCCCATTACTGGGGTAATATGTCACCCTGGTACAGCTGTCAACCAGACTTGCTTTGGCTCTGGTTTAACAAATTTTGTACTGAGCTCAAACTACTGCAAAACATAGATTTTAATTAAAAGCATCTGGCTGGTAATTGGAAGATGTACTAGTCAATATCTATGGGTCAAGTGAATTTATTTTTTGTTGCTGTGTAGATTTCAACAGAGATATGAATAGATCATAATATTGATTTTGCATTTTTTTGTTGTTTGGCACCTAGAAAATCACCTAACATATAATAGCTGCTCAATAAATGCTGAATTAATAAATAAATTAATGAATGTCTATTGAATTTTGCTTTCCATTGTGAAAAGTACACTGAAGCCTAATATGTCTTTAGTAGCAATTTCAGCAAGATACCACATGATGGGGTTGCTAATCTATGAACACTGACTGCTGAAAAGAAAATATCCTTATTTTTGGACAGGCAAAAATAATTTAGTGTGGGAGAAAAACAATTAAAAGTTCTCAAAAACCTGACTTATTTTTAAAGCTATATATTGAACAATTATTTCAAAGAAGTTACCTTTGAAAAATAAAAATAAATCAGTAAGCTCTCAATTGTGAAAGCTACCTAAATTTATCAAGGAACTTTAAGAAAGCAATACATTCTTTTTGCTCACATTGGATCTTCTGAATCAGAAATGCTTAGAGTAGGAAGAGAGTTCCACGCTGGAAAATCAAACAAACAAACAAACAAACCACCTCAGTTAATCCTTAGGTAGAAATGAGACTGATTTGGTGATATACCTTATTGTATTTATTACATATTGTCTATGTTAGGAAAATGTGCAGAATTCTTTGATATGAAAGGAGACTTCCGATGATTAGAAGAGACAGACAAAAGAAACACAACAATGTGTAAGTAAAACAACTGGTGAGTCATTCTGTGTAAGGCAGTTGGTTTTGTCACTGTGGTCTGTAAGATTATAGTTCTTTTAATATGTGTTATGTTCATTGACATAACAATTCCCCCAGTCACCCATTTCCAAAATATTGTATGATACATTTTTAAAATCACTCTAAAGCAAAACCACCATCATTACCAATGCAATAGAAATGAAAACCCAAACCATAAATAAATTAATGAGAAAAATAAAAGGTAGATGATAGGTAACAGGGAGATAGATCTGTTGCAAATGGGAACGAATCCAGAGATAGAAGGAGGAGGGAAAGGGAAGGGGGTGTAAAAGGAAGTAAAACATGTTATGCAAGTGGACCAGCTCACCATGATGAATGTTATCCTTATGCACTGCAATCATATACTAATAAAGAAAAAGACGCAGAAACTTCAAGTTAACTCTTCTGTTCTCTGAGGTTGTACTTTGTGCAGCCTGTTTATCTTCTATTGTTCAGTGGAGCTTTTGAGATAAACTGTGTCTGTATTCTACTTTATACATATTTATGCATGTCTGAATACAGATACTTAATTCTTTTCCTGAACAGAAGCATATAGAAAAGTGTTGCTTCTGTTCACAAACTCCACATCAGGTGATGAATATGAAAAATGTCATCTTCACCACTCTGACATGTGGTCATGGATTCTTCTAATTGAGATCTCAGTCACAGAGAGACAGGAGCACAAATGCTGTGAATATTTTTGTGTGCTAGTACAATACAGTGTTATTAAATTCAACACGGCACCAAAGAGTGCAGAGAAAGCATAGTGATAAAAGAAATGAGCAAAATGCTAAAGAAGGTGACAAGGATGTGCGGAGCCATAGTGAAGGTAACCAGCATGTGTACAGCAGGAAAAGTAAGAAAAAGGTTTCAAAGAAAATAACCATTGGATTGAAAAAGGAAACTGTAGAAAAGCTTGAGCATGGTATTTGTGTGACTGATTTGGCCTCGAAGAACAAGAGAGTGAAGGTGACAATCTTGTTTATTTTGAAGGATGAAGGTACCACCAAAGGAGTCGATGTGGGAAAAGGAGTAATAATGTTAACAAAGCAGAGGACAAGCACTGAAGAAATGGAAAAATGCAATTGAATGAGAAACAGTAGGTGATAGTATTAGTGAATCTATGATCTCTAAAAAAATCCAGAAAATTGTACAGTGATTTACTACAAGAAAATCCCTCTACAAGTACAAGAATTGATGAATTTAAAGCTGGAGGAGGTTGATTTGATGAATTCCACAAGGGAAGTGGCACCCATAGTGTGATGAGACATGGTGAGGTGACCAGCTCTGACAAGATCATTCTCGAAGCCTACAGGAAAGAATTCACAGAATTCATGAAGGCAGAAGGTTACATTGTTCAAGCAACTGGTTCAACTTTGAATCCGGGATCTTCTGGAAGGAGATACTGAACACAATGTATATGATGCAGAGGAAAAATCACCACTGGGGCCCAATCCCATGAAGAGTAGACTGACCCTTTTATATGTGTAAATGTAAGTGTTGATCTGAAGATCAAGTGATTACTAGTGTACCATTCCCAGACCCCTCCTGCATTCAAGGAACAGACGGTGAGCAAGGCCAGACTGACTGTCACATGGCAGTGTGAAACCTTCGGTCAGAAGCCAGTTGTTCATGGAAGGGCTACACAAGGTGTTTGCATCCACCATTATCTTTCTGATAAGCAACCGCCTAAAAGGTGCATTCCTCCGATGGACACTGCCCCAACCCACCCTCTAACGTTGATGGTTGATATGGACACTGAATGTGAATTCATAAAAGTCAAGCTCCTGCCCCACAGCATGCCACTCTTCTGCAGCCCATCAAACAGCAAGTGTGATGCACAGGCAATGGAGGAGGTTGTGTCCACAGGCAAGAGCGTGTGTCTGGACTCTGCTGTCACAGACATGGAGAAGCTTGTTGAGGACCATACGGAGGAGCTGATGATGGAAGAATGTGCTGAATTCCAGAGTGAGCAGCAAAAGGCACTTGTTAAAGGAGCATTGCACTAGGGAAGAGGAAGACAGGGAGCAGGTTAGCAGCGGTGTGATAAAACCCACTAGGGAAAAATGAATGAGTTCCAAGATTTCTTGAGAAGCACCATCCCAACATAACTGTAACAGAATGTTGAATCTGATGAGTGATTACAAAGTCTCTCATTTCAGGAAGGTTATAGAGTACAGGAAAAAACAAGTAAATTTACACCAATGTTTCATCAGAAGTGATCTTGAAGCTAAGGGACAAAGAAAAGAGGAAACACTTGAAGGAGATCTCTCTGATGTCCTTATGGAGGGCGACTCTTCCTTCAAATGACAACTTCCTCCCCACCCACCTTCCCATTCTCCACAACTGAAGTCACCTCAAGGAAGGTTATTGTTCTTTGTATACTATACTGTACTTTGTTTCATATTTTCAGTTAAAAATAAATGTGGTTCAGTACGAATTAACCTTATTTACAGTGAACCTTATGGAGAAATTTCATTCAGTTTTCAACCAATTGAGTCCATGACCAGAATTGTGCAAAGAGTTAAATTTGTGAGCTGAGGCACTACTCTACCTAGGGCACTGTTTATATCTCCTTTCTCTTCCTCCTCCTTTTTGTCTAACACAGTATCTAACCAAAAAGAGATGTTTGACTTTTTAAAACTTCAAATTAGACTCATATACCTAGAAATGTCACTCATGTCTAATTTTCCAAAAATTTCTAAGAATTGAGACATATTTTATTCCTTTTTTATATTGGGTTATATGAAAAGAAGGAAAGAATTCATGTGAAAAGACCTCTCTTGATGTTGACTGGCTAAAATTCTTTTATTTATTTATTTATTTATTTATTTATTTTTTATTAATTTTCATTTATTTTAAAAGCGGAGTAAAATTAAACACAACAAAACAGAACAGAATGGGACATAAAAAAAATAAATTTCAAAGCTAGACAACCAGAGATATTCACTATCTGTCATATTGTCTCTTGTTTTCTTCCAAATGGTTGTCCTTATCTTTGCATATGGAGAGCTCATACTAAATAACATAGCCAGTCTTTTCACAAGATGTGTAGTTCACTGGCTCCCACTTGCTAGGCAGGGGTGAGGGGGAGGGGGGGACATGGGTTGGGGGACAGGACGACATGAGATGTCTGATTCTCAGCCCACACACAGGCAGGATCACAGTCACCCCCCAGAGAGGGGAGGAGTTCCTTGTTCTCCCGGCACCCCAAGTCAACTGCACGGTGCAGATCCCGATGCGCCAGGGTCACTCTCCTTCTGGCTGCTGAAAGTCTGCCACACTCTCAGCCACCCCCAGAGAGGGGAGGAATTCTTTGTTCTCCCAGCACCCCGAGTCAACCGAGTCAACCGCGTGGTGCAGATCCCGAGGCTCCAGGGTCTCTCCCCGGCAGGGCCTCTAAAGTCTGCCATACACACCTGCTATTTCTTTCTGATGAATTGACCATTCCATTTCCAAAGTTCTGAAATGGCCAACAGACCACAGAAAGAATTCTCTTTAGGCTCCTCTTTAAAACCAACAGCTATAGCAATCTGCTGACCTTGCTTCAGGGCCACTAAATTTCTTTATTTAAATGGTATGGTTCTATACATTATATATTCTTTAACAATTACAAACAATGAAATATGTTTAAAAAACACCAAATTGTTTTATTTATGAATTGTGCATATTAGTTGATAAATGTTTGCAAAAGATAAATGTTTGCCAACTGAAAAGAAGAGAGAGATGGGCCCTGAAATATATTAAAAGTGACAAAAATTGCATGTGACATATCATTCTTCAGGATTAAATGAGATATTAAGTGTCCCAATTTTCAAGTACAGCATACTGGATAAAATCTTTACCTAGAAAGAAAGGAGAGTTGAAAATACTTATTTTCATTATCTCCCTCCCCAGTTTGCTTCTAATGGTATTAGCTATGTATATATTTCTAATAGAAAATTCAGTTATATTTAACCTCTGTTAAAAACTGGTAGGATTTATGATTGATTCCAAACTTACTGCTATATTAGTGGCAGAAAAGATAATGAGTACAGGACAGAATGAACTCTATTTATTAGTTCATGACTTTCTTCAGATGGCATTGAATAGTACATACATTTTAGGTTAATTCTATCAATTTGTTATGTTGTAAACCTAAAATTTGATATATTCAAACACATCGTGTCATTATTTTTAATTAAATTCTACTTTATAACAGTCAATAAGCCTCAGTAAGCATAAGAGAAAACTGATAGTGAATTTTTGGTTTCATAGTGCTTATAAATTCAACAATCTGAGAAATGAGCTCCTGTCATTTATTTTATTGGCCATTAATTTAGATAGAACTTGAAGAACTATTTCTTAGCAGATTTGAATGTGTTTTTACCTTAAGTGATACCAGGTTGAAAATATTTGCAAAGAGCTTCAAAGGTTGACATTTCTTTTCTTTATTTTAAAAAGCAAAACAGAAAAAAAGAGATGATACAGAATTTCAGAAAAAGTAGGAAATTAACACTAGCTAATATATTGAATATTATTATCTTCAAACTAGTTGTTCAGGTTATAAGATGTAGGCACAAAAAATGGTCAAACAATGACAGCACAAATTGTTCTTTTTGATGAACCTATATCTAGAATATATAAAGAACTGAACAACATCAGCCTCCCACCCAAATTCAAAGACCCAATCCAAAAATGGGCATCTAAGACAAACACACACTTCTCAGATGAAGAAATAAAACTGGCAATAAATAGATGGAGACATGTTCAACATCACTGATCATTCTAGAAATGCAAATTAAAACAACATTGAGATTCCATCTCTCTCCAGAAAGAATGACTGCCATCAAGACACCAGTGGATAACAAATGTTGGTGGGCTATAGGAAAAGGGAGCACTTCTCCTTTCTTGGTGGGAGTCTAGACTGGTGCAATCACTGTGGAAATCAGTATGGAGATTCCTCAGAAGACATTTCTTTTTTTTGATGCAGTATAATCATTTATAAAATGTTTCTGAGATATATTTTCTCAGTTTGTGATATTTTTATCTTTCTTTAGAACAATTCAATTTGGTTTCCCATTATTTGTGACTTGAATATGGTCTTTACATGTACTGGTGCTGTGTTTTGAATTACAGTTGTTTTGTTTTAACAAATTGAACCTATTGAAGCTCCCATTCAGGTTCCTGGAGACAGTTGTGCTAGAACTCAGAGACCTGAAATGCTAGTATTTTATATGCATTTGTGTACATAGACATATGCATACACATATGTTCGTGTATATATTTATACATGTTTTTTATATGTGAAATTGAAAGGATATAAACAAATGTTATGGGACAATTCATTTTTTGCAAGTATCTTCTAATTAAAAATGTTGAGTTTCAGGACCATTTAGAAAAAAAAGCAAGAAAACTCTTTTCACACTCTTAAAAATTGTTTTGCCAAAAAAAATTGTTTGAGATATGTCAAGTTCATATTTCATGTCAAACTCAACAGTGAAAAACTTAAATCTTGCTCTCTAAAATTAGGAGAAAAGGAGGATGTCCACTGTCATAATTTCTACTTTACATAGCATTAGAAATCCTAGGAAAAAATATTCATCAAGAAAAAAGAAATAAAAACACATTCAAATAAGTGAATATGAACTAAAGTCATCTGTTTGCAGATAATTTCGTGTCTTATAAAGAAAACCTTAAAGATGCTATCAAAATAATACTGAGAATTAACAAATTCACTCAAGTTGCAAGACACAAAATCAATATACAAAGATCAGTTGCATTTCTACACACTAACAGGAAGTTATTCCCCAAAATACATTAAGCAAATGACCCCATTTACAATAGAACAACAAAAAAGGAATAAAATACTTTGGAATAAATTTATCCAAATAGGTAAGAGATATGTACACTGAGAACTTTAAAGTATTGATAAAATAAACTTAAGAAGACAGAAATAAATGGAAAGACATCTCATGTTCACAAATCAGAAGAAATAATATTGTTAAAATAACCATGCTACCCAAAGCCATAGACAAAGTCAATGAAATCCCTAATAAATGTGCAAGAATATTTTACAGAAGATAAAAAGTATTCCTAAAATCAATGTAGAAATATAAGAGATTCTGAATATACAAATTAACCCTGAAAAAAAGAAAAAAGCTAGAGGAATCCCATTTCCTGATTTTAACCTGCAATTGAACTGCATGGGCCCACTTAGAGGCAGATTTTTTTTTTAAATTTGCAGCAATCTGAAAAAATTCCCATACAAACCACGTATCCCAGAAATTTCATCATTTACTGACATTAAAGGATGTAGATCTGTTACAGACATTGATGGCTATCAAAATACACATGTGAATGCTTACAGACTATATACACAACCACCTGCAGCTGAGAAAACTGTAAGCAATTATAAGAATGCATTATTGCATCTTAATTGCAAAAGATTAACTGCTGTACAAAGTGTATGGCTATAGTATTTTCATAGCCAAACCCGTTGCTATTGTGGGGACTCCGTGTTAAGACTGTCTCCTTAAAACATCCTGTCATGCTTACTATCTCCATGAAAATAGTTCATCTCTTCATTAAGCCACATATCACAGTAAATAGTAATTTCTCACAAGTTCTTTTTCACCATATATAATACTTATGTATTGACTGTTAATGTTATCGGGAAGAGTTTCAGTCCATAGCAAGTTCTTAGTAGTTAAACTCCTGGCAAATCAGAAGTTCTAAGAGGATTTTTGACTCTGTGTATATTCAGAGTCCCTAATTTCTGTGTTATTCAAGGGTCAGTTGTATATTACAAAACTACCATAATCTAAACAGTTTGGCATGGGTATAAAAAGAACATGTAGACCAAGGAAATGAAAAAATCCACACATTCACAGCCAACTGATCTTTGATGTGAGTGTTAAAATCTCAAAATAGGAACAGGTTTGTTTCTTCAATGAATGGTTTGGGAAAGATTGTGCATCCCAATGGAAAGAATGAAATTGGACTCATATATAATATGCAAAAGTAAACTCAAAATATAGTAAAGATTTAAGACTTGAAACTGTGAAACTGTTAAAGGAATACTAAAGAGTTTTTTTTTTTTTAATATATCAGGAATCAAACTTCTGACCTCACGCTTGCCAGGCAGGCACTTATGCCAATGAACTAAAACCACAGCCTTCTTAAAAAGTTTTTGATGTCAATCTGAGTGCTAGTTTTCTGATCTTAACCATGATTTGCAGTAAAAACTGAAAAAAGCAAAAAATAAACAAATAGGATTGCATCAAATTAAAAAGCTTTATCACAGAGTACAGGGACAGCCTACAGTATGACAGAAAAAAAATACAAATTCTACATCTGATAAGAGGTTAATGATCTCAAATATATACAGAACTCAAATAAATGATTAGGAAAAAGAAAAAATAAAACAAATAAACAGAAAAATCTGGATTAAAAATAGGGAAAAGCCCTGAATAAGATATTTTTCCAAAACCATACAAATGGCCAACAAGTTCATAAAAAAGTGCTTAATTTTACAAATCATTAAGACAATACAAGCCAAAGTCACAATAATATACTACCTTACACTGGTTATGATGGTTATTATAAAAAAGATGAGAGATACATGTGGAAGAGAAAGCAGAAAACCCTTTATAACTTGTTAGTAGCAATGTAAAGTAATACAGCTATTACAGGAAACAGCATGGAGCTTTTTCAAAATAATTTAAAAAATTAAAACTGGAGCTATACAATTCAAATAGTGCACTTCTCTCTCTGTATTTAAATGAAGTGAAATCAATATCTTTATCTTTATCCCATGTTCATGTCAACGTTAGCCACGGCCTGGGGATTTAGCTCAGCGGCCTAAGTGCCTGCCTGCCAAGCATGAGGTCATGAGTTCAATCCTCAGTGCCAAATAAATAAATAAATAAATAAAAGTCAATGTTAGCCACAATGGCCAGGCTATGGAAACCCCTACATGGTCATCAATCATTATATGGATAAGCAAATGAGATAAAAATAGATGTGATACTTGTATATATTTGGATAAATACATTTATTCTAATATCTAGTGGAATATCATGTAGCCTTAAAACAGAATTCCTGCCATTCTAACAACATTGGTAAATCTGGAGAATGTTTTGAGTGAAGTAAGCCACAGAAAGATAAGTGTAGTACTTTATCTTCCTTACATATATGTGGAATGTAAGATGTGTGCACTTGTAAAAGCATAGTAAAGTGGTAGTTGTCACAAATGATGAAGGGAAAATGCAAATGGTAAAAGGTATAATGTTAATAATCATGTATATTGTATACTTTAAATTTGCTGAGTAGATATTAAGTAATACCACTTTCTGTGTCTCTCTCTTATACACATTGTTATTGTACGTGACTGATATGTGGATTAGATTTTGGTGATAATTTAACAATTTGTACATATGTGTTTGAGTTGGGTGTGGCGGTGTGTCTGTAGTTCCTATAATCACAACACTTGGGAGGCTGAGATAGGAGGATCACCTTGAGTTGGAGGCTAGCCTGGACTACATAGTGAGTTCAAGGCCAGCCGGAACTACATAGAGAAAGCCTGTCTCAAAAACAGACAAACGAACAAATAAGACAAAAACAAGAGCAAAAAGCAAAGCAAAACAAAACAAAACCCAAAAAACTAAACCAACAGCAAAAACAAAAAATCAAAGTTATACACTTTTTGCTTTTCAATTTCATCTCCATAAATCTGAGGTGGATATTTTCATTAAAAAAGTAAAATTTAATGACAGTGAGAAGAAAAGACCCACAGACACCTTTATGAAGCAGAAAAGCTTGACTTGTGACTAAAGGCAGTCACCCGTGCATGCTGGCGGATTAGAAGGCTCACGCAAACCTCCTGTTCCAAAGTAGTTTCTTGCTCTGATGCTTCTATTCACAATTTGAGCATTGAATATTGTGCTAGACTGGGTAGCTGGAATGGTTTAACGAAAAAAGACATCAGAGTGGTTTTTAAGAAGATTATACTTTAAAGAAATTAATCAAATACAGAATTTTCAAAAGTAAATTTAATTTCCCTAAATTTTTTCCTGTCTCTTAAGGGAAGGATTACCAATGTTTAAGAAAGGGCCTGCCCCAAACTTTAGGATAGAATCTGCAACCGTGTAACAAATATTAGCAAACAATATGTGAAAATTTATACTGTGGACAAAGACAGCACTAATATAGCATGCGGTTGTTGGCTCAGTGTCCTATTTAATCTATGGTTTAATAGGTTTTCTCATATATCGTGGATAAAAAAATCAAAGAAACTCATTATCTTAATATGTACTCAAGTCATCTGTATGTTCCAGTTTTTACAAGCTTTATACATATGGCTGTGGTATGTAAATTAAAAGTGAAGTTATAGTTCTCTGATGAATTTAGTAGAGAGAGAATTCAAAGCTATTGTTAAGATGATTATATGTTCATACGACTCCTGGAAATTCAGAGACAACTTTGAGAGTGACTGCACTGTGGAAATGTCTGTAATGTATTTAACTGTACAATAGACTGTAGGTTGTAGTGAAGTATAGTTACTAAGGTATGTAAGTACTTCATATGCATTATCACTCTTGATTTTCACATTGGTCTCCAAATGAAGATGTTACTTTTCTTTGAAAACATGATAAGCTGTTCATGTTCAAAAACTAAAAGTAAAATGAATTTATGTGGGTCTTAGGCATTACAGTTTGGGAGATACACATTCAGATAACTGAGTTGGTATCCTGAGAAAGGCAGGGTAAGTGGGAGCATCTAGGGCCAAATGGTATTCCTTTATTGCAAGCTGGTAAAAGTTATTTTGTAGGAATCTTCTATGAGAAAGGCAGCAAGGTATCCTTGACTCAGGAGACCAATAATGTTTTGTGTGTGTGTCTAGAGTCCTTGGAAACATTGTCCTCATCCTGTCTTTCCAGCTTGAGACACATGCATTCAGCACGACGTTCACAACCCAAAGCAGCAACTGGAGATGTGCATCAGCCCAGCCTCCTCAATGGCCTTCTGATTCCACTTGAAAAGTTGTTTTAATGTTCCTTTCATGATGATTTTTGTCTTTTATTTTTATGCATAACAATTTTCAAAACCTGAGGCTATTTGTTCAAAATCATTGCTGACTATTAAAAGTCAGATTTGAGTCCAGTTCTAATTTCGAAGCTATTTTTCCCTGTCCTGTCTATATGCATTGATTTAAAGATAAAAGTAACATGTGTACTTAACAGTTGTGATGTACACGGAACACTGGGTAAAAGAGAAAGTAGCCCATCTGGTGCAGAGGTGAGGAGAAAAGAGGGCGCTTGTATTGGAAGAGTCTTGGAAATAGAAAGGCCTCCCAGATCTGGTCAAACTGCAAGTTAAGGAGTTGTATGAGAAGAGCAGGAGCAGGAACAACAGGGAGAACAGGTGAAGATATTAGGGATTGAAATTCAGGAGAAAGGGCACTGATACTCAATTCGTAATTTTGCATAGGGCCCAAGCCTGGGTAGGTTTGACATATAATGACTTAATTCTTTTACCAGGTGAAGTATTGACAGATTGCATGAAGCTCTGGAAGCTCTCAGTTGAAGTAGGGGAAGGAACCAAAAGACATGGAGAAGGTTTTTTTTTTTTTTTTTTTTAATCTTGTATATCATTTTTCCTCTATATTGACACAAATGGTGGGGGTTCCAAGTTCAACACTTACTGTAGCAGAGAAAATATTCCTTTTTATTTTCAACTAATTGCATGAGAGACTGTAGGAAATGAATGATTGTTCTTGAGGAGAAGAAACCTTTGTGGACGGTTTAGCTGGGCAAGTCTTGAAGATATTACAGATGGAATCGCGATCGTTTATAGACTCTTACACAGTCTTCATGACTTAGCAAATGAGCACTGGTTCCAATGGGCAGTAGGAAAAGACCACGTTTTGCAACTCTATCCCAGAGTTTTGGATAAAGAAAGTCTTAGGAAAAGAAAGAAAATCTATAGACAGATGACACAGCATATTAAAATGACTGAGAAACTTTTAAAATTAATTTGAAGAGCTAATTAAATGTAATTGGATAAGTTACCAGACATGAATTTAAATGAGCTTTCTCTTCTCTTTTTTTAAAACCTCCTCAGAGATTCTCCTCAACTATGTGGACTCATCTTGGCCCTTGAAGCTCATATAGTTGGATATAACTTAATATTGTGCTCTATTAGGCAGCCTGTCTCTGGGTTAAGCACAGAGATTGCCACAGAATTACAAACTCATAATGAAGGACCTTTGGAGGTCTTCTATACATTCTTATCCAAATTTCACAAGGCCAATTTTAGGTTACTTTTACATTCAATCAAATTTTACCAGCTGTTGATTCTGCTGTACTGTGAAGCAAGAGCCTTGCCCATTCTGTCACTTAAGGGTGCATTCAAAGTGTTTGTATCTCCAACTTCATGCCAGTTACTTGTATGGCCACATACTTGTTACAGGTCTTCAATAGTTAAAGCCTGTTAAAGCATTCAATTTAGTTGCTACTTTTCTCTGCCAACACAGGATGAAGCTTTTGTAAAATATGCCTATTTTTACTTCATAATAACGCAAAAATCTAGTTATCTTAGTGGTTCAGTTGGTGCTTGTTGTGGTAATGTTATGTAGCAAACACTCACAGTATGAAGACTGAAAACAACAGCCATTCACTCTCAGAGTTCTGCCTTCACTCTCAGAGTTCTGTGTGGGTGGCGGTGGCTGAGGTACCCCGGGCTGGCCTAGCCCAGACCACAAGCCCAGCTGGAGTCAGCTCAGCCCCAGATGTCCTGCATCTTTCTTGCACCAGCAAATAAACCAAGACATGGACTTCTCATGCGCATAGCACAATATGGAATTAAGGGGAACAACTCAAGCACCTTTTGGAAACATTTTATTATAAAAAATATCAAGCATATAAGAAGATAAAATACTAGACAAAGAACACCCTTATACATAGTACTTAGACTCTATTATTTATATTTTTCTAATTTGATTTTACCACCTACATATCCAGCCCTGTAGCTCTCTATCCATCAAGTCACTAAGCCATCTTTTTAAAATGTCAGTGTAGTTGAAAATAGCACTATGTTTCATAAACATATGAAAATGTATTATCAAGTGTATAATATTTGTTTACATTTTCATTATAATTTATATACAGTAAGTGGACAACGATTAAGCATTTTATGAGTTCTGACAAAAGTAGGTACTAGTGTAACACACTCATCAGGTACACACGGAGCATTATAATACATATAGAAAAGATTTTCATGCCATTTCACTGTATATCCTCTTCTCTCCACCCTAGAAGGGAACTATTTTTTTGAATTTGTTTGCATAATGCAGTTTAATTGAACTAGAACTTTGTATACATGGATTCAGACATAGGAAATCAATTGTACAAAGATTATTTTATTTAGCATTATATTTTTTAACATAAGTATAATAAATAGTTCCTTTTTCTTGTTCAGTAGTATTATATTGAATTAATATACCAATGTGACATATGGCTAAGCTCTATTCCAGGTTTTTTTAAACAATTTTTTGGAAAAAAGCTGCTATTGTTAGTATTATAGATCTATTCATGAATGTCTGTGTTCTACATCTTGAGTAAGTATACAAAAAATATGGCTTAAAAGAGCTCTACAAATTGTAGAAAGGGTAATTTAGGTATGGGCATGATGCAGCTTCTTGCTCAATAAGTATAACATGGAAAAACATGTGATGCATAGGTCATCCATGGTGATGTATTTCTGTAAATCTGGCACTTTTTGTTTCTGAAGCAAGAGGATCAGAATTAAAGTCTAACATGAGAAATTAATAACTCAGTGAGAATTTGTCTCAGAATAAAACATAGATAAGAGCTAGAGATGCAGATCACTACAAAGACCTTGGGTTCAATATATAATACTGAACAAACAAACAAAGAGAATATCATAGATTAGGTAAATTGCTAACAGTGAAATTTATTTCTGGAAACTTATTTCTGGAAATTTATTTCTGTTCATGAGCCAACATGCGGAGTTCTCATATGTCTCTTCCATTTGCAGGCTGTCATTCTTCCACGTCTTCACAGGGCAGGAGGAAAGCATGGTAGCTCTTTGGGTCTCTTCTATAAGAACACTAGTCTCCTTTATGAAGGCCCCACCATCACAATCTAATTATTTCCAAGGACTCTGCCTCCTAGGACCACAATCTTTGGTGTTAGGATTCCAACATATGAATTTTAGAGGGACACATACATTTAGTTCACAATGCATGATCTCAGGTACTAAATCACTAAAAAGGTCACTGTGATTTTTAACTTATTTTCTCTTAATTCTCTGGAAGAAAGATACATGACACATTGACTGCACATTCAGGCAGCCCAGTGAGAGGTTATACGTGAGAAAATTAGTCCTCTTTCCAGTCACCAAGTGACTGAGCCATACAAATGAACCACTTTAGAAGAGATTACTGTATCCTTAGGGCTTCAGATGACAAAGGACCCAGCTGACCCTTGAATGGAAGCTGATGAGCTCTTGCCTAGCTTCCTCTGAATTTCTGACCCACAGAAACTATGAGAAAATATCTATAATCCTATTAGCTTTAAGTCCATAGATGTTGGATAATTTTATATGTAACAATAAAACTGGTTTTGTCAATTATGAAGTATAGTTCTGCCTTATTGTCTACCCTTTACATTATTCTTTTCTTCTTGATAATCTGTTTTGAGGAATTAAACTTGTATAAAAAGAATTATCAAAATTCTTTAACCATCTTGCATAATATTCAAGGTCAAAGTGTTCTGGTAATTTCTATAAGTATATTATAACTGATAATGGATTTGTTAAGAAAAGTGATATCATGGGAGTATACTCTTAAGCAAAAGTTTTACAAATTGTTTCAGATTTTTCTCTAATCAGATTAAATTTAGACATGGATTCTGGTTCTAGTGATAAAGGAGATATATTCATGTAGTTCAGGAGCAATGAACTCATGCAAATTATCATTACCTGTAGCCATTATAATTAAGTTATTATCAAAGGCAAGTCTTTGGATTACCAGTTTTGCTTCAAAATCTTTCTATGTGTGAAAACAGAGGATGGTGGAGTAATTTAATTATTCTAGGGTTGCCTGAAAATTTACAGGAAAGTTGATGAGCTCTGTGCTTTTAGCTCTTAGTTCAGTATCTCTGTAAGAGAGATGACTGCACTAAAAATACCAAACAGACACACAAACCACAAGATATGCCTATGCTCTACAGTGATAGACTTGCAAACATGCAAGAGTACATATACCAAAGAGTTGCATTATTTTCCTGGGGAAATAGAACTAGAAGAATAAGGATATAACTGGCTATTAAGATATGGAGAATTGTTTTCAACTTTTTTATGGATAATATATTTTAAAGCAAATGATTTTTGCATATTATCCTTACATTCTGCAAGTTTGGCAAATTCACTCATTTACAATTGTTTGAGCCAGTTCACACTGTGGAGTCCCTCAACAAGTGGCTGTGTCATTATTTGCCATGCTGAAAGGAACAGAATCTGCCTTTGTAGTCATGCTTGGGCACTGTGGCATATGGAGGTTTAGTAGTCCTGAAGCCTTCACTCATCTATTAAATCCCAGGGACTCCCTAACCCATCCTCTGTACATTTCTCCAGCTGCTGAAGGTGCAGTTGGAATAGTCACACTCCATTACTGGAGAATCCCCATCTTGGTTACCTGATAGAAAGTGGAAAATTAGGGCAAAAAGGGTCAGTTATAAGGAACTAGAACTGTTTTTACTTTCAAAAAGAGAAAGTCCAAATAAAACAATTCTGGTGGAATGGCACAGACTGGAAAACAACAGTAGAGATCTCTGCCACATTTCCATTTCACTAACTCATTTCACTTATGCAGAAGAGAGGCTGATGTTAGGCAAGAAGACTAGGTTGTCATAAACTTTTTAAGGTGGTAATTTAAACTATGGCTGCTTTTCCAGATATGGCTTTATTATTACATCAGATCAATATATTTTCTTGCATCTTATATGTAGCTGTTGATATCACCCAACTGAACTGAATCAACCTGTTTCTGGGTGTAGAAGGCCCACATGAGGATTGTTGCCAACAGCATAAAAAATAAAACTGGAAGGGAAGATGGTAAGCTGCTGATTCTCCTGGAGAAGCTCGTCATGCTGGTTTTCTTGATTTGAACTCAGTGGTACTCATCATTAGAGGAGCTCAGGTCCTCGCTGTCACTGAGGATGACTGTGGTTCCCTCCAGGGAAGCTCTGGTCCTTACCTTGAGCATCATTTTCTGGCTCCTGTGCAAATCTCTCAACCTGCTGGCAAAGATCCTTCATCCCACGGGCACAGACTTTCTATCTTCCACCACTAACGTATGGGTCTTCCTAGTGCACGTTCTTGATACAGACTTGCATGAGACATTGTTGTGGGCTCAAGCTTTTCAGCTGGACTCGTACAGGACATTGCCATGAGATCCAGGCCCTCTACAGGATTCTTTGGGTCTCTAGTGTGTGGACAGACCTCCTGCACTCTTACATTTGACCGTTTGAGTGAATACTATCAAATAACCCTATAAATTATGTGTCCAGTATTAAATCTTTTCCTTTGTAAACCCTGACGATGATGATACTTTTCTCTTTATGTCTGTTACAAAAGGTGATAAGAAATGGATACTTCCAACACAGTATCAGTTCTTTCCTTCTATGTCGCAACTTGTTCATGGGATCATTGTTACTTTTCTATCTCAAGGCAAATAAAATTGCTTCATTGTAGTAAACTGCTCGTGCTTTTTTATAAAACCCTGCAAACAGCAAATGCAAATGACTATATTTTGCATACTAGAGTTTGGGAAGTAAATTCCCAAAACTTGTCTGGTGCTTAACAGTGTTGAAATTTTTGAAGGGCTGAATGATATTGAGGCTATTCCTTCCAAGGTGAAGTCTACATTGCTGTATCTGACCTTTCCTGTCATTTCCTGCCTATAATTTTTAGCAGATATTTTTGGATTTTGGAGGCAATGTATTGCTTTCGAATACATCATTCATACTTATTTCACAAATGATTCAAATTGCAAGTTCTGAATGGAGCTCAGAGTGAGAAAAATCTCTGTCAAAAGTCCAGATGGTTGTGACAGTTTTTATCACACTTGTGTTATAACACCTAACTTTTCCAATAATGCATGAACTAGCAGGAAACTGGTGCCATTCAGACATTTTATCCAGACCTTGTATATGAATGACAGTGAAGAAACTTAGGACTTGGAGCCAGCCCTTCATGGGCAAATAGTGTCATTTAATAAACACTTCTGGCTTTCTATTGACTCTTAGCTGAAATTGAATACTTGATTATGGGTCACCATGTTACCAAGAAATCTGAACCAAACACCATGAACTGGGTGTTATGTGATTTACCAAGAGAAAATATTGTGTGTTGTGTGTGTAATACTCTTTCAACACAGAGAAGCAATATATATATATGAGATTAAGTACAAACAGGGGAGGACTTGGGCAGGGGCAGGGAAGCTATCAGTAAGTTGATTAACTAAGTGGCCCCAATACCAATGACTCCAACACTGGCTTATCTTTATTTCGACTCAAGCCCATGAAAACTGACAGAGAACAAAAAGACATCAATTTCATTTTTACATAGTTCTCTATAAAGTACAGCCATCCCTCAAAACTGGGCATGTGGAGCCATCTATTCCTACTGTGAGACAGTCTTGGGGGACATTGGTGAAGCACAATATGTTCAAGCACTGCACCTGATTGCTCATTTTGTGTTGAAGGAGATAAGAAGGGCAGGCTTGATTTATTGATTCTGTCTAGTGGCTTAGCAGATTGGTCAGGAACTTGGAAAGCCAGTGACAAAGTTGTCTGTGTGGCTACATCTTTCTAAATGAATACAGAATATAAAGATATTTGTGTCCTCTGTGGATGTTTGTCAGTTGATGACAGCACTTGATGATCAATCCTACAATCAAGTAGAAAGAATTATCCATTCCCTCTTGCCCAGATGACTCATGGACAGACTGGACATGGAAGCAGGATGGGAATTTTGCATGTGATTAATTATTTAGATGTAGATTCAGCCATGTTGATCTGTAGGTAACCACTGATTTTTACAGAGAAGATTATGAGGCATCATTTTCTAGGGTAATCAGCCAATTGTCAGATGTGACCATTTCGACTTAGATCTTTCATTACAGAAGTAGTAATTTGACTTCATTCCAGGCATGGATTTCTCTTGCCTGCTTTCTACTAAAATATCCTTTTTAAACTTACAAAATTCCTAATCTACCATTGTGGTGTACCATAAGTGTTGCTTCACACCAAGGAACTCATTTCAAGCAAATGAAGTAAGAGAACATGCTTATGGGATTAATTTTTTCCATATCCTTCATCAAGTTGGACCAGCTGCCTTCAAAAAAAAGTGAAATAGTCTTTTTATGGCCTAAATCTTTTAGGCTGAACAATGTCCTAGAATGCAGAATGTACTCTAAAGAATTATTTCTGTTAGGGTCAGTAATTTCTGAGTTCAAAGATCAAAGGATGAAATTTGTAATGCTCTGTTACTCTTATCCTTATTGTCTCACTCTGGAGTTGTTGCTGCTGATCCCATGCCTGTAAGATTTGCTCCTCTAGACTTTGCAGTTAGGCCTAAAGGGAGACAGATTACCACTAGAACAAGCAATAATGATTCCATTGAACTGTACACTGATAACACCACCTGTCCATGTTGAACTCCTTATGTGAGTGAGTCAGCAAACAAAAATAAGATTTGCTATATTGTCTGCAGTAAAGGTTCCTATCTATCAAGTAGAAATTGTATTGTTACTAACCACTGGGTATGCACTCTTTCCTTAGGGTTGCCATAAAAATAGCACAATTCAGTGGTTTAAAATGATGGGAACTTATTTCCTCAAAGTCCTGGAGGTAAGAAGTCTAGATTAAACTGTCAGGTGGGCCGAGTCCTTTTTGCAGCCGAGGTTTCATCTTTTCTTAGCTTCTGGGGCAGCTGGCAACCCTTGTTGCTTCTTTGTATGTAGCTGCATCCCTTCAGTCGTCACCTTCACTATCACATGGTCTTGTCCATTTTTGTGTCTGTATCAGGTTCCTCCCACACTTTTTAAGGAAAAAAGATCATGCTGGATTTAGGGTCCACCTTAGCTCACTATGACTTCATTTCAACCAGCTCTTATCTACCACTAAACTATTTTCACATAAATTCACATGCACGAGTTCTCAGTACACGTGAATTTTTGAGAGACACTAGTCAATCCCGGGAGAGAAGTGCGTCTGAGAGATTCCATGGTGTGAAATTTCACTGTCTCGTGCCTTGTAGTGAAGGTCAATAGAAAATAGCAACAACACAATTTGGTCAAGATTGCTAAAGGTACGGACAATTCTTGAATGAAAATTTCCATCTCTCCTCCAGGCAAGTTACCTCAATCAGCTGAAGTGATTTTTGGAGGGAAAGAAAATATGGAATGATTATTAGGAAAATATATTTATAAATATGGCCATGTGCAAAAAAGAAAACTGCTGTAGTTATGAATATAAAAATTTGATTATGTATATTAAGTAGATATATTGGGTTTTTCTCTTTCTCTAATTTTCTTACCATCTAACATATATATATATATATATATGAATATATATATATATATATGAATATATATATATATATACACACACACACACACACATACATATAATATATTTTTACCATCTAAGAATTTTAGTTGCAGGTTATCAAACACAATAATTAACTGATATGTATGTAAAGTGAAAAAATATACTTCACATTCTCTTTGGGAGAAATGTTAGCATAATGTTTGTATATGGCTATATTTGGAAATTAAATGGAGTCTAAGGATGTGTGGGGGAGTAACAAATTGACAAGGAGTGACCTGTGGTTGTCTTATAATGAGCCTGTTTTGCCTGTCTGAGCCATAGATCTTAGCCATAGATCTTAGACTGCTCTGCCCTCTGTTTCCAAGTACCAACAGTGATGTGATAGTTTCATGCATACGTTGAGGATCAGAAGGGAATCTACATTCATATTCTATTTGGTTATGAAAGCTTGAGGCAAAGTCAGCTGGCACTTTTTAGGATGCTACGGGTTGTTTAGTGTGCAGTTCACCTTGTCAAGAAACATCATCTTGGTCTCGACCTATTTCACCACCAGCTGGATCCTTTTCAACTTCTGACTCCAGGGAAAGGCATGGTTGTTTGAGAGAAAGTGACCAGATTCCCAGAAAGATATTCATGTCATTAAGGTTAGAGGTAGTAATACTGGACACAGATTCTGGTCAATAATTTTGTAGAATACTTTAAATTTTGTTCATATTTACAGTTATCTGTGAAATAGTTCACCAAATAATTTACAAATGCATTTGGATCCCATGATTCAATAATTATTGCATTTAAGTTTATTTATGCCCTTATTTTAACATGAGTTTAGCTCAAGCAATGCATATGTCCCAGCCCCAAATCAAAGGACAGGAAGTACATTCTACAAACATGACACTGTCATGTAGAACATGTCATGTAGAACATGACAATTATTTAAATTTAAATGCAACTGTAAGGAGTAAAGAATTGGGATTTATAATGTTTATCATGCACTAATCAAGCAGTGAATATTGGCAGAGCCTTCAGATATCCTGTACAATTTGTTTTTCTTTTTTTTTTTTAAATTTAAAAGAGAATAAAACAAAAGGGGGCAGTACAGAGCAGGTCAGAAGAGGACAACATAGGCAACACAGTACTTTACATTAAGTCAACTGGACATCAACAGTATCTAACACCATATCTCTTACTCTGCTATAGTTGAGCATAGTTTCAATGACAATAATATCAAACATAACACAATAGTATAAAGCCATGCATATAGTGAAAGAATTCCAGGGCTTTCTGAACCGAATAACAGAAAATGTTCAATGGGTATTATAATATCTCATTTTTGATAAAAAAGAAAAAAATTTGTTTGAACTATCACACATATTCAAATTCCAATGAGACACAATGTGGTAGATAGAACCAACGGAAGTAGAACAAAAAAAGCATGGTAGGACTTCTAAGAAGGATAATATTAAATCAGCAATAGCTGTCATAATGTTTTCTTCAAAACAGCTGTTTATATCATCACGTATGATATAGTCAAACAAAACAGGATAACACCATTCCAACTGATGATTTAAAACTTTGAAAGACTTCGAAGCTATGAGATGGGGCCTCATGCTTACCATAAAGTCTT
>PVJX010022745.1:0-30156 GCA_004027295.1 Dolichotis patagonum
TTTGCATCTCTGGCGTTCCTTAATTTAAGGCCTGACACCATCATCTTCAAATGCTGTTCTCCACTTTTACACATCTGTGTCCAAATGCATAGCAATCACATGAAGCTAAAACCAACACTAATGGCAACATTTCAACTTAATGAACAAGAGAAAATGTTTAGAGAATCACAGAAACTAACTGAATATGGCAACAAGATAGGAATACTTTTTCTTTTGCGTGAGAGGGGCTAAGAGCCAGAAAATAAATTGTAAGAAATCAGCCTATTATTCTGACCTTCACTTGGGGAGCAAATGAGGATGAAAGACAAAAAGACACAGAGTGAGTTTAGAATGTGGGAGCCAAGGAGCTCTTGCCTTTAGTGTACAGAGATGTCTGAACATTTGGTTCACTTTGCTTTTATTCACTTAGACCCAGGAGCAAGCAATTAGAGTAGTAGGATACTCATCTGCCTCCTACTATCTAAAGGACATGACCGTGAAAACAACTAGAGCTCAACCGTGTTGACTTTTTCCCTGGAACTTGCGATGTGCCAGAACACACACAAGCCACCAAAGGAGCCCAGCTCACGGCCTTTCTTCTTGGTCCTCACAAAGGAGGTCAGTTAAACCTCAATGCTCATTATCTGATCTTCTATGCTAGCTGACCATTGTACACAATGCAGAATAAATGGTACTGATTAGAGTGATCACTAATGAAATGTGACAAGGTTCTAATTTTATTTCTGGTTATCATTTATTAAGTGTTTGTCCAGTAATATTATTAAATCTTTCATAAACCAACTTTCCGTGATACTCCTATGAAGCAGACATCTGATTCCTGGTATACAAAAGAATAAGTGATAGAAACTAGATGTTTCCTATCAAAACAATTAAGAAGCAAGACATTTAAGTTTTGCATTATTTCTAAATGTGTATTATTACCATCCCCATCTTCTAGTCTTCTTTTAAGGATCTACAACCAATCCTAGAACTTTGAGGTCTAAATGAACGTAAACCAATCAATGGGCTTAGTTTGTTCTTAGTGCATTGTTCACATCGTTGTAATGAAGAAAAACGAGGAGAAGAAAACGGGTGTTCCCTATACTTGAGGCCCAAAGGGATAGACCTCAATACAAGGGGAAGGAACTCAGCGCCTGGGATTAACATTCAGTGTGACCTACAAATTGCCATGCATGTGCCAGATGATTTCTGCATGGATGAATATAACTTACAAAACTGATGAGTGCAGATAACATGCAGAAGATTCTCAACTACTTAGAATTAATGACAAGAAGTTCCTCTAAGTCCGTTCTCTTACAGTGAAAAATTGTATCCCCAGAGAAGGTAGCATGATTAATAGGTTTCAAATACTGCTGAATAAGTTTTAAGGATAGGTTTATAGCACAACAATACAATGAACCATGAGGTAAGACTCAGCGGCCAAGAAGACAAAATTTTCCTTTTATCACTAACCCAACTTGATAATGGGGTCTTATCAGCACTGCTAATAATCTAAGTAGTAACAAAATCAATAATATTAATTACATGCACAGTAGCTCCTGATTCTAGAAGTTTGCCTAAGTATTCACTTCCTAATACTCTCTGTCTTCACCTCTCCTAATTTTATTTGTTACAGGAAACAGGCTCACAAAATAGTAAATAAAACAGGTTCACATGTGCCAAAAGATGTCACATGTGCCAAAAGATCCTGGTTGCAACTGCATGTTGTAACCAGTACTGCAACACTTTAATTACTGTCGTGAAGAGCTGAAAGTCTTCATCCGTTTCCGTTATTCCCAAATTCTGATTAAGGAAAACAAAAACAAAGCAAAACACTTCAACTGTTTTTTTCTCTGCTCTGGTGTCTTTGTCAGGTCTTCCAGAAGGTGGCTTTCAGCTCCTTTACCTCCCTGAACTACGGGGCTGCGCAGCAGTACCATTCTCTTTGGGACCCAGAACCAAACCTCATTATTTGTGCTGAGCTGCCTGAATGATTATTACTAAATATACTAAAACTTTACATGTGGACAGGCAAAACAGAAAATAAGGCTAAAATGTATCTCTCTACCTCGCATTTCCCCTTTCATCTCCATTTGTGCAGGGAAGAGGTGGGGTGTTCTTACAGTTTTTCTATGTTCTCCACATATTCAAAAAAAGCACTTTTCCTTGGTATATCTGATATCCTATGAGTTGCCTTCATTTCCAGTTTATCATTGCACATAGTTCTCAGATTTATGTGCCTATTATTTACATGGTGTTGACTGAATTATTATCCAAAGAGGCAAACTATAGTAGTTTAATAATACGCATGCAGTAACCTGTAATCTCTTAATCTTTCATGAATAGAAAGGCCTATAATATACTTCCCCATATGTAGCCCAATCTGACTTTGAGAAGCAGTTTGAGCAAAAGCATAGCCTTCATTTCATGGTGAGCACTCTTCTCTCTTTCCTAACCCTGTCAACCTTCACTTTGACTAGCATCCAGATTAACAGTAATTTAACTGTGAACAATTATGACAGGTGATTAATTAATCTCAAGAAGCAGCCGCTTATGCTGCTATTAATCAGCCCATCTCCAGAAAGAAGGAGAAGGAAGGCAATCTGTATTTGTTACAAAATAGGCTGGGCAGGCATTACTCAGGCAAGAAGAAAAGGTCATTGTAGAGCTGGAAGTACGATGAGCAGGTTTTGTGAGACTGATGAGAGAGAATTATTTTCGGTATATATTGTGAGGGAGGAAAAAACTTGTTCAACACAGTGTGTTGAAAGAAACTTAATACATAGAGAATGGATTTTTCCAGATGTGCAAATACTTAAATCTTACACCATGGATATAAACTGGTGTTTTGAGTTGCAATTTAAGGTGAGCAGTTGACTGTTGCTTCATCAATTTTGAAAATCTAATGACTGCAATTGTTGTATAAGTAAATAATTCATTTGTGCTTCGTGATCCATGTCAAGACACCTCACATTTTTCCTTCACATTTATTCTCTGCAAGGCTCCCTTAACTATCCCCTTAACAGTCAGATCTGTCCTGTTCCATTTTTATTGCCATTATAATTATAGTCATCATCAGCTCTCTGTAAATAACCTTTTCTTGACTAGTTTTCCATGTGCAGTCTCGATGGTTTTTTACTACAGTTCATAATTAGATAGTGGCTTCTTTCTGATTTTAAATGGATATATATATATATATATATATATAGTGTTCAGAACAATGTATGGAATAAAGTATGTAATTGATAAATATTAGCTACTGTTTTAATCAGGATTTGCATGGAAATAGATTTAATATATGATATATTTTTTAGGATTACTTTATAATATTCACCCATAAAGTCAAATGCAGAACAGTGCAAGATATCTTTCCATACACTAGAGACGCAAAGAATCCAGTTGAAGACCTAGAACCCATGACGGTGTCCTCCATAGGTTTATCTGGAGGCCTAGAGTCCATAACAATGTCTCCTGCAAGTCTGTATCAAGGATCTGCACAGGAAACCCATAGGGAGATGGTGGAAGCTAGAACGTGCATGGCAGCAGGATGAAGGCTCTGTGCCAGCAAGCTGAAGGATCTGCACCAGGACCAGAAAATGACATTCAAGATGAAGACCAGTGTTCCTTGAAGAGAACTGCAGCCATCCCCAGCAACAGCAAAGACCCATGCATCTTCAGGGATGAGAACAAATGAAAACCAATGTGACAAGCTTCTCCAGGACAATCAACGGCACATCATCTTCCCTCCAGTTCTCTTTTTATGCTTTTGGCAACAATCCTCAAGTGGGTCCTCCGAGCTCAGCACCATGCTGATTCAGTTCAGCTGGGTGCTACAAGTTGACTATTAGTTAACCCACCACAGCTATCATTGTTTCCAGTCATGTACATACGTGGCCAGTTTTTCTAATATACTACATGAATTTTCAGTTTCCTACTTATTATCTGAGGAAAGAACTTTCATATGTACCTCCACTCACTCACAAGGTATCATCTTCAATGTTCAGCTCTAGAAATTTGACCAAGACACCTTTCTTGATTCTTACCTTCCTCTCTGGAAATGAAGTTTCCCACTATCCTCCCTCCCTTTGTGTGTCATGCTAGATTTCTCTCAATCACCGACACACAGTATGTGATTGCATTTGGTATCTCTGCTATTAAGGATTAAATTTGTGTGGTGAGCGATAATTTACCTCTCTAAAGCCTTCCATTATCTAGGCTACCTGCACCTATATACATAGCAGGAATTTAAGCAATAGTTGGAATGAATGAATACAAGTGAATGAATATGCAGGAAAAAAATTGGCCTAGAGAGTAAAGATGATGCTATTATCAGGTAAAATATTTGGTGAAATAACCATATCTGCACAAACCATGAAGCAAGGAGTTGACATACTAACTGCTCCAGAAGTTTAAATGGGTATTAACTCTCGGGGGCATTGCTATAATTGGGCCTTGGAGAGACAAGTCTAGATTGGAATAATTAGAAACTTAAGGCAAATTCTTTGAATCACACTGTCTATTAAAATTACCATCATATGGGGAAAGTGCTAAAAAATAAACCTGAATAAATGAGGTTTCCTTCTAGCAAATTGTTAGATGATGCAGCTGATTACCAGACTGCCTCTTCATGAGGCTCTTCTAGGGCACCAGGGAATTAACAATGATCCATAGCAACAGTGTCTTAAGGTTTTCATTTAGTATAACCATAAAGCCTGCTCTACAGAAATATGCCATGAAAAAGACTGAGTCCCATACTCATCTCTTTTTATAAGCCCCTTTCTAATTGATAGTAACACCTGTGTGAAAAAAGTACTTCTACTCATCATTTTCCACATTAATCATAATTTATACAGCAAACACTTGGGTGTCACAAGAACAAGCTTATGACTTCAGGTGGATAATAAACAGCAGGGAAAGATGAACTTTATATAACAAAAGATGTTATTTTCACATGCTTCAATTTACCCCTCCCTGTGTACATAGGGTTAACTACACCAAAAAGAATTTTTGCAAAGCACCTTATGAAGTACTTAAACTCAACTGTACCATGTGCTTCATTCTGGAGTAGTTAATCAGGTTCAAACTGGGACAAAGGCCTTTTGGGAAGTCTCTGTCTTAGGGCCCCAGGATCAAGCTGAATCCTATTATTGACTATACAGAATATTAAAATCTATTGTAAGAATATGCCTTTCTTGATAATAGTGATAAGTCCACAGAAATGGACTAATTAGATTTATTAGATAAGTTATCAGTCCTTTATTTTTCTTTTTGGTGAAGGAAATCAAACTCAGGATCTCATGTTTGCCAGGCAGGCATTGCGCCACTGAGATAGATCCCAGACCCAAACTATCAGTCTTATATTAGGACTACTTTATGGAGAACATCCTTTGAGCTGTGGAACAGACCTCACCCCTAAAATAAAAGATGGAAAAAAAGAAAGAGGAGAGAGAACAAATAGCAAGAAAATGAAACAGACGTGTATCTGTAGTTTAAATATAAAATTTATACACAATACAATGGGAAGGCACAACATAGCCTTCCTCTCCCGGAACCACTAAACAGTAAGAGAAAGATGGGTTTGGGGCTTTTCAAATATAATTTGAGTTTAGTTGCACTTGTTTTGTAACTTTGGGCTGATAATATCTCCATAGCTCAGTATCCCTCAATAAAATGAGATTAAAGACCTCATCGTGCATAGGGTAGCACAAACCCCCAGTCAGAACATGTGAAACGTGTGAACTTTTGGGTGTTATTCTCATCTCCTGTTCAGATCTGATTTAGACTGGGTTGCACTAATCTCTCTAAGAGGTGAGTTAAACTTTGTCTCGATTTTATAAAGACACAACATTAGGTGAATGATTGCCACTGTAATACTTCAAGCATGCTAAACCCGATGGTTTGGGAGGATTTTTCTTGTTTTATAGCTCCAGATTATAAGAGCAATTATTTCCTTCTACCCCAATATGTATCATAATCTGCTCCTGATTTCAACTTCTCTTTATCCAGAATAATGGTGCCTGACACCCGAAAAATGAGCCTATATAAATCACTGTTGTGTTAGCGACTGTCAACTCTCTGGACGACAATGTAGCATAGGCATTATTAAAACAATGATGAGGGGTCAAAATTGAAGAAAGTCAGTGGCTGCTCTGACTTCCAAGATCATAATTAGTTCACACTGGTTTTGGTATTTAACTGCGGAGCTAGGATGCTCCTTTTACACAATACTGTTGAAGGAAAAGACCTAATGAAGTCACGACACCAGCCAAAAGGTGGTCAGAAGCCAATCACCACGGAGAACTGATACATGCCTCCTCCCCATATAATGTCACATGGCACAGTCTTCTACAGTAATCAGATAACCTATGTTTTCTTTCATTACCATGACTAGTGCTCAGCAATAGATCCTCAGGGCAACTCACCCCACCATCCTGTCTGTTGTGTCAGGAAATGTTCTTTGACTCGCAAATCAGCGAGAACAATAGCTTATTGAGCCAGCTTGGTGATGAGCACCTGTAATCATTGCCACTGGTGAGGATGAGAGCAGGAACACAAGTTCAAGACCAGCATGAGGAAATTTATGAAGCCACGTCTCAAAAGCAATGTTTAAATTCAAAAAGTCCTGAGGTCACACTGAGTGCTTACTTGGCAAGTGTGAACTCTTAGGCTCAATCTCTAGTACCACAAAAACATAAAGCTTGAAGAAATAGTGTTCTTGGCTCTTTAGATTTGTAGAACTGAAAAGCATCTCATAGCTAGGTGATTAGGATCATATGTGAGTAACTGACCACAGACTTCTCCCTGTGAGGAGAGTACCAGTCCACAGTCACTCATCTCCTATGTGGAATTATTCCTAAATCAGCTTCTCATCAACATGGATTTGGATGAGAGTTCCATTGCCTTGGTCAGTTGGCTTTTCTTTGTTGTTTTAATAAAATCATCTTCTTTGCCTCAACACTTGGTCAACTTAGTTGATCTGTCCTGTGGCAAGCAGCTAGACATGGGTCTAATAGCAAAAGTAAAACTACCTTTGTTTACGGAGAAGAAAAATTGAAATATTCAGAAACTGACTGAGGTTTAAAACAAAGCATTGCTATATTTAGTGCCCATTCGTACGGAGCTAATGATCGTCAAGTGTCTATTCAACATTTTACAAACATTTTGAAGTAAGTACTGACAGTCTCACTTTACAGATGGATAAAATGAAGCACATAATGTTAGCCAACTTCCTTAGATACTCCTCCCATAAAAGATGGAACAAAGAGTTATTTTCGGAGTTGTCAGATATTGGAGGATAGGTAATATCTCCTATGTTAGCCTGCATCATGGTAGAATAACAGGCCATCAAATATCTTTCAAGCCTTTTGACTTAATTTCAGGTGCTTAATGACACATTTGAAGGGAGGCCAAAATAAACATAAACCAAGGTGATGATCTGTGATCCCAACGTAAATCATGGGATAAGAGCCAAAAAAAGAAACTCATGCTAGGAACTCAGGAACTCATGAATTTATCAGCTGAACTCAGTAGAGAATTTACTGCTCTAATATGGGAAAACCCTGTCTGCTTGACATCTGGCAGGCTTTTCTGATTCTTGGATTTGTGATAATATGAACAGGTGTGAAGTAAACAACACTAACTTGATTTCAGACTTTTAACATCAAACATTCAAACTCCCCTAGTGCTATGAAATGTCTGCTTTTCTTCTAATTCACACTTCAGCTAGGTTCCTATAAAAATCAACTGTTAGGAAGTAAGATTTCTAAGTATGTAACACGCTACATAAAGACAACAACCTGAACTCTTAATCTGATGTAGACTTTGTCAATCTTGAGATGCTTATGGACTTCTTTTTCAGAAGAATGTAAATATCTTTAAATACATAAAGTGCACAAATTAGCTGAATACATCTTAGGATATTTGTATAAATATTTTACAACATCATTAATAAAGCGGTATATATTCTTTCTTTGTAATCTAATAAATAACAAGACGTGGTAGGTTTCTGTTAGAATTTAAAACTAGTAATTGCAAACATTTCTATGTTTGTTCAACACCAATAGTGTGACACTAAAAACATGCAATGAATTGAATTAGTAACAAAGTCACATGTACAGGAAACATACTGCTTGTGTGGGAACAAAAGTATCATATTAATAATAGAAGGAAGATTGAGGCCCCCAAAATTTAGTAAGTCCAAAATCAAAACCACACAGCTAATTTAAGCCTGTACTAAAAAAAGACTTCTCTTGTTCTTGTTATATGTGTGGCCTCGTCCTAGGGTATTATTATATAAAGATTATAACAATTTTATCATTTTACAGTAGTAGTGATCCTCATTTTACAGATGAAGGAACTGTATAACATAACTATGATTCCATGGGAACAATAAAAAGTTCACAAGTGAGGTACTACCAAGAACAAGTCCCTCATGACTTAAAGACCTCTCATTAGGTGCCACCTCCTGTTTCACCACCTCCTAATAACACCACCTTATATATGAGGCTTCTCCAGCAGGGAATGCTTCTTATGAGATCTCAACAAGATATAGATTTGTACTTCAGTTTAATTTGGGGAAACCTAGAGTATTGTTTATTCACACTAAGCTCAACATTTTAAAGACTCAAAGCAGAAAAGTGAGAGCTTTAGGACATATTTGTCAGAGATTCAAGGGGTTAAAACGGATGGTCTCCAAGGTCCACTCATCTGCACCTAACTCTTCTGAGTATCCTCTTGCTCTGTGGCTGTTCAGTCTCTGAATCATTTTCTGCAGTGATAGAGAACTGCTGCCCAAGGTAGCTATTTTAATTTCAATCTGCTTTGATTCCTTATAGTAAATTTGATTGTCTTCATTGTTCTACAGTTTCATGATATTATATGATTTCGTATATGTAGGTACTACTTCTTATCTATATTAAATAGCCGTAGTACCAAAAGCTCTTTTTTTATAGCACAGATGAAATGTCCTCAAATATTTACCTGAATCATTTTCTCTTCTTCTTGCTAGCTGTTAATCAATGCTTGAAAATTTTCTCTGCCTTTTCCATTCATTCCTTCTAATACCTCCCCACTACTACTTGCTGGTTAGCAAACATACAAACGGTAGGTTTGGCTCAGAAATCAGCTCTTAATACTGAATGAAGTGTGGTTAGTATTAATAATAATTGTTTTAATCTTAATTATAATGATCACAATTTGCCTACTAATGCAAAAGTGAAAAATAAACACAAGCCACTGTTTTCTGACTGCAGCCTTATGACAAACTAATGTTTTTTTAATGTAATTTTTTATGTAATGTTAGATATTCTCATTAGTTTGTAAACTCAGTAGGTTACTGTCTGTTGAATTGGAGAGACAGAACCAAGGTTTAGCTAACTATGAAAAATAATTTTTAAGGCATGGTATTAATTGGATGTAGAGTATGAAAAAGCAGAGTTTGTGAAGAAACACTTTCACATAATTTGGGTAGGTAATTGGGGATCAGTAGCACATATCTTGAGAAAAAAAGATAGTGGTGGGAGATGAGGTAAATTTCATAAAATTGAGACTAGAATAGATAATCTATACAGAGATACGCAGTTGGAAATATGGGCATATACTTATGGTGTGAATTTGGGAATACTAATTTATATAGCAATTGATGCTGTTGGAGTGGCTAAGATCCAGCAAGAATATGTACTAAGAAATGAAAGATCTTGCAATAAAATCTGAGAAATAATATAATACAAGCTACAGAAGAGAAATCTGTAAAAGAGTTAATAGGAAGAAATACTTTTTTGATATAATTATTTTTCTTAATGAGTAACCCTATATAAACCCACACAAAATAAAGCACTCTGATTCATTAATATCAATACATCCTCTTCTCTGTGCTTGAAATTATCTTTTCACTCTCTTCTGCCTATGTGAATCACCCCCACACTTCAAGATACCCCTAAGGCTTCATAAGAGATGTTATTACTCCCATGAGCCCATATTGAGTACTTCCTTGAGTAGATTGTGGAGCTCAGAGATACTCTTTAATTTTATTTTTTGTTTGATAATCACATATATTTTATTTATTTTTGTGTTCTTTGGTTATCCAGTCGCATTCTTATTGCCAGATATACAGAGAACTGAAGCAGCAAAACAAAAGAAGAAGTGGGCAATATGCCTGCAAAATATTTATAGATAGGTGCTTTACACACACACACACACACACACACACACACGCACACACACAGAGTAATGCATGAATACAGTGTAACATGTAAATTAGCAAAAGGAATCACATAGTATTTCAATTCAGTATTTTATAATGACTAAGAAATCATAAAACCTATATTTTGTGCACCTCCAATGGTGCAATGTGACTGAGTAATAATATACTGATCTGGGGATTTAAAGTGCTCAAAATGTTTGTGTGATGATACCAGTTTGTTGAACCACTAAAATACCATGCCTGAGATATTACAAGCCTCATTCTGTTCTTTTTAGCCCAGAGGCTGGTACATGAATGGCATGAAATACTCATTTTTTAATGAAATTTCCTGTCTAGAATCATTTACTAGGACAAGATCATGACTTTACTCTGTCATTGTCTTACTTGATATGAAAAAGATGCATTTCAGTGACCAACTAGAGCAAGTAAATAGCATTTCCTAGGTCTCACATTAGAGATATTTTCCTGTATAACTTACGAAAACATAATGCCTAAAAAGTTTTTAGTTGTATAAAATCAGGCCTCATTTTTCTGTTTTCTGTATACTTTTTGTTATAACAAAATGACAGGAAAGATTTCTGACATTAGAGCTGTCTTCATAGAACGTTGTTTATTAGCTAATTCTCTAACACTGCTAAAAGTACCAGATCTCACCTAAAATACTAGTTGTATCAATTTGAATTCTTTTTTGAAAAAAAGAAATTTATTTTTTCGTGTAATTCTTTCCTTTATGGAAATATTTTTTTCTTGTCAGCAAATAACCAAAACAAACCAATGTTTTGCTTTTCCTAGTAGAAAACAAACGTTCTTTATCATTCCCTGTGGTCCTATGCATGAAAGGTATAAATACCGCTGTCAATAAGGCTCCAGCTTTTACTGTTCTCCTGTGGTTTCAGGCACTTACCTGACAGACATTTTTTTCAGAATGTACTATAGATGCATCAAGCTACAGTTTCCCTCCATGTCTGCTTATAATCTTTACTGCTCAGAACCTTTCTTAGATGCCTTCTCACTTGGTGATTGACAGAGCTACTCAAGTTAACAGACTAGAGATCTTGTTACTTCTTTTTCCGACCTCCTTTTATGCAGTATTTTAATTGTATTCATGACCCTGCATGTTTTATCTCATAAGTGTCACTCAAATTTCTTTTATAAACCCCATGCTAACACCCAGCATCCTAACTCAGCCTTATCATCTTATATTTAGCATACTGTAATTGTTGCTGAATTGTGCTACCAGATGTACAGAAGGATTTCTTTGTTTTCTCAGGCCCAGTGTTGACATTAAAGTGAAGGAATCATCTAAAACCGAGGCTACTCACTAATTTCAGCTTGTTGAGAGGCAAGACGATGGCAAACTGTATTCCTAGTGTTATGATAAAAGGATTATAGAGGCAGATGGAATAAGGGAGAAAGTTTTTGGTTTTTAAAAATGCAGTATTCCTGTATTTATTTGCCATTCGTATTTCTTCATCTGAGAACTATGTATTCATTTCAGATACCCATTTCTGGATTGGGTCTTTGAATTTTGAGGGTCTGATTTTTTTAAATTCTTTATAAGTTTTAGACAGAAGTCCTTTGTCTGAGGGACTGTCCATTAAGATTTTTTCCCAATTTGTGGGTTTTCTTTTCACTCTGCTTGAAATCTCTTTTGATGTGCAGAAACTCTTTAATAATAAAATGTTCATCATCATTAGTCATGAGAGAAATGCAAATTAAAACCACACTGAGATTCCATCTCACTCCAGAAAAACTGGCCAAGATACAAAACACTACCAACAACAAGTGTTGGAGAGGCTGTGGGGAAAAAGGAGCTCTTCTGCACTGTTAGCGGGAGTGTAGACTCTTGCAGCCACTGTGGAGGTCAGTCTGGAGATTCCTCAAAAAGCTGGGTCTAGAGGTCCCATTTGACTCAGCTATTCCACTTCTAGGCATAGTTGCAGAAGATCTGAAAACATCATACCACAGTGATATATGTGCACCCATGTTTATTGCAGCAAAATTTGTAATAGCCAGAACTTGGAAACAACCTAGGTCCCCATCAACTGAGGAATGGATAAAAAAGTTGTGGTATTTCTATACAATGGAGTACTACTCAGCTATAAAGAATGATCACATTAAAATATTTATAAATAAATGGACACGACTTGAGACCATGCTCATAAGCGAAATAAACCAAACTCACATGTGTAAATACTGTGTAGTCTTCCTAGTATGAGAGTTGATAAGAGTATATAAGATTTTATGGTAATCATGAGTCCCCATCTCATAGCTTTGAAGCCTTTCAATGTTTTCATTCATTGGTTGAAATGGTTTTATTCTGTTTTGTTTGACTTTATTATACGTGATGCTATGAACAGCTGTTTTGAAGAGAACAAAACATTATGACAGCTATTGCTGTCCTTCTTAAAAGTCCTACCAAGCTTCTATTCTTCTATCTCCATTGGTTCTATCTATCACATTGTGTCTTATTGGGATTTGAATATGTGCAAAAGTATAAACAAAATTTTTTATTGAAAATGAGATATTATAATACCCATTGATCATTCTCTGTTATTCAGTTCAGAATGCCCTGTAATTCTTTCACTCTGAATGGTTTTATACTTTTTTGTTATGTTTGATATTATTGTATTTGAAACTATGCTCAACTATAGCAGAGAAAGAAATATTGTGATAGCTATTTTTAATGTCTGGTTGTCTTAATGTTAAGTATTGTGTTGCCTATGTTGTCCGGTTCCGATCTGCTCTGTACTGACCTCTTTTGTCTTATTCTCTTTAAAATAAAATGGGAAAAAAAAGAAAGCATAAATTTCAAAGCTAGACAACCAGAAAAAAACTGCAGTACTCCTCCTAAAAGGTTTCCTTCTCCTTAAATCCAAGGGAGATGACTTCAAAGAATCACACTTGAGTTGGTGCATACTTAGTGTATGCTCGTGCTGAGATGGACATGTATGGGGAGGGTGGCTGCAGGCAGGTGAAATCGGACTGATGCATTAGAGAAAGAGTAAATACCTCAGTGAAATGTGCTGAGCTCCCACCACTGGGCCTGACAAAGGAGCGGGGATTTTCTCCTGGCACCAGTAGACTGAAGAGGGGTGTGATCTCACAGGTGAAACCTTAGAAACAAGAGGTTTCAGGAGAGGTGGCTGATAGTGACACCATCCTGTGAGGAGTCATTCTGCTGAGTCATGAAACAGAAATTGTTAAGACACTCGCATGTGCAAATCAAAGAAGAACAATATTATTCCACTTACCATACAAAAGATAAACTTTCTGTCATCACTGCCTGAGAAGCAGAGGGACTGAAACAACCAAGAGTGCTTTTACCTCACCTGAGGGACATTAACACTTGCCTGCTCCCTTTTCCTTAGTCAAATAGACTGTCAGAGATAAAGGCAATGCACCAGGGGACTAGATTGTGACTATCTCACAACTGCCCTGCCATTTCATCTAGGAATTATTTCCTTTTCTAACCTCTAAGACCTCTCATTCAAAATACAGATAGTTTGGTCTTCCGTGCACTAATCTGGTATTACATTCATTGCTTTGTAATTCTCTGCTTTCTCCAGAGATGGAAAGGCACTGGTGATATGATGAGTCAGATTTGCTTTTGAATTTTAAAAAAATTTTGCCCAATAGGAGACATTAAATAGGTATTTGTGTATTTCCTGAGATGAATTAGCAGCCGGGCGCTTTTGCCTTAAAGGAAAAGTTTTATTCACAGAAGAATGAGGTGCTGTGTTGTTTTGAATGCAGAGAAATGTTACAGCTTCTTTATATTCTAATAGTGAAGTCTACAGGTTAAATGAAAGGAACTAATAACTAGACATTCATTATAGTTTCAGGCATTTTACTGGGTTCTTTTTTGTTTCTTGTGTTCCTCAAAAATTATCATTCTCCTGGAGAAATGTGAAATTATAATTAAACCAGTCAAGATAGTCACGAAAAAAACAAGGACTCTAGAAAATTATAAAAGTGGGCTTCAAAGTCTTGATCCACAATATTCCAGCTGTACAAAACTGGCATAACTTAAATTTCTTATTTCACTTACTTAATAGGTAAAATGATACAATGTCATTCTCACAGCAGAGTTATTAGTTAAAATTGTAAATTTCTTGGCATCCTGAGAGTACTCAATAAATGGTAGCTTTTGTTTGTATGTTAAAAATAAATAACTAATTCATCTGACTTGGGCTAATACATTGCTGAATTATTGAGATATATAAGTTATAAGTATAGTGAGATATATATGTATAGTACTCTCAAAATGGCAACAGAGATGAATAGAACATTCACATATAAAATGTTTACATGAAAAATAGCACTCTTTGTTCTCTAATTAATATAAATTAATAAATTCTCAATTCTCACAAAATTTAGACACTGCTTTAAAGTCTGTAATTCTCTGTTAAAGAATGTAGGAAAAGTAAGAATTCATACATCTTGGAAATTGCAGTGATACAATTTCTATGGATATTAATTGGTCAAAAATACTATTGCTACAGATAGTTTAAATCTTACTTTTAAATATTTCTGTAAGTAAATAATTGCTGACAATTCAGCTATGAGTTGGAATGCTTGCAGAATCATTATAAAAGAACACATTTTATGTAAATGGTCAAACACAAGGAATTTATCCAATATATTATAAGACATTCAAATAGAAGATGCAGCATTTAAAATTATATTTAGTAGAATGCTTAATGTCAGGAAAATGACTGTATATTGTAAGTGTTGTTCATAAACTTTATTTTTAAAGCTGTCTATCAATTAAAAAAGACTTGAAGACAATTATCCATGTATGTAAGGAAGATCTATAGATTGGTTTCAAATCTCATTAGGTGTGAGTGGCAAGGATACCATTTGGTGATGATTGTTGAGGTGAGCAATGTTCTTCACCCAGAAATGCCAGTCGTAGGTGTTAGACCATTGTTGCTCAAATCTGCTGTGCAACTGAAACATAATGGTGAAATCTATAAAACTATCAAACTCCCATCCTAGATCTCCATATCCAATTCTTAGAATTGAGAACTGGAATTGTGCATTTTTAAGAGTATCCATTATTTTGCTTAAGGACATTTCAAAAAAGAGACAGGTGAAAATGCAATGTTAATTTTAATACAGTTGGAATCACATATGTATTGTTTTATGACTTGATTTTATGATTTAATAATATATTATGAACATATCCCTACAGGTGGGTATGTGTGTGTGTGTGTGTATATATATATATTTGTATATATATATATATTTTGTATATATATATATATTTTGTATGTATATATATATTTGTATGTATATATATATATCACACAAATTTATAAATTCCCCAAAAGTTCTCTAGCTAACTTTTAATTTAAAAGAAAAATACATGCCAAGAAATAAAACTTTTCAAATAATACAAATAGGTATAATGTGAAATTGTCAACATGTTTAGTTTTATAGTTTTAATGATTAATATATAGCAATATGGTCTAGTTTATTACTATTCTATTTTTAAAAGCTAGAATTCACCTTTTCTAATCTCTTTTCTTCCAGTAAAATTATGATTTTATGATAATATGCTTTTACATATGTACATACATGTTCAACTCTTTGTAGGTTTTATTCATTAATATTGAATATTTGTTATTTGCTCATTAGTTAGTTCTGAAACTTTCTGAACTGATAAAGTTTTTTCCCTTCTAGTTCTGTTCAGATTTTATTCATTTTTGCTTTTGTTGTAATCATCTTTTCTGGTGGTCAGTAATATGCAAATATAAGTAGAAAATCAGAGTGTATCCCTTAAAGCATAAAGGCCTATAACAGCTTTTAACAATCAGGGAGAGGAAAAAAACTGTATATTCTACTAAATGGATGATGCCAGTAATAAATTTAAAAATCAATTCTACTTTACAAATGAGGTTGTTCATTGTCTCAAGTAAAAGAAAATTAAAAAAATAAAACAGTTAAATGCCTCCAGAGTTTATGCTTTAAATTCTTTTTGAAAAACATTTTTAAGTATGTCTGAGAAGATTGTTTCAAAGGTGTTTTACAATGGGGATTACTTTTTATTTGCCTACAATCTTTTTCACCTGTCTCCTTGAAATGGCCTAAGACAGACTCTTTACAGAAAACATACTCTTTGGAAAACTCTGTATTTGCCCGCACTTTGCAGAGCAGAATGCCATTTAGCTAACATGCTGTAAATGAACTGTGGCCAGCACACTCCCCAGCTGTATTCATCACTGGACTAGTGTGTGTGAATATTCAAGGCATGGCCAGGAAAAGCACAAATTTAAGGGATGGTAACAGCAGCTTCTCATAATTTAAAATGAGATGGAGATAAGCAAACCCATTTCTCCCAGACCTTTATAGCTTAAGAGTGAATTATTTCTGTCCATAAAACAGAAAACCTGCTGTGTGGTATTTGTAAACAGCAATTTTGTTCGTAAAGACAACATAAACCTTTTATGTGCCTGATGCCCATTTCCTAACTGCTTTTTGTGGGATGTGTTTCACATTCAAATAGATGTCAGGGCAGAATATATATGCTGGATGGTTATATGCAAAGAGTGTTTCCCACTAGTTGCTATGATTAATCAAATAGGGCTATCTATCCAATAAAGTCACTTCACATGCAAATTCATGGTGCCTGTGCCACAGCTGTTACAGCTGCAACTCTTGCCTATGCTGCTGCTGCACAGCGTGCGGCAGCCTCTTGTGTATGTAATCCCTGTGTGCTTTGTGTAACAGATCCAGTTAGCCTAGGGACGTGCTAACTCTTCTTTCTGCATTCTAGCGTCTTAACTCAATGGTTTCTGCAGGGCTTTATCTAAAGAGGAGTAGCCTTTCCTCAGTAGTCTGGAGATTCAATTGTAGCTCTGTTCCATGTGGTATGATTAAAGGGGTGGCAGGGAGGCTCTCTGACTCTCCGTTCTTACCAACATTAGATTGTAATCACTGTAATGAGAATTACTGAACAGCAAGGTAGCTGGCTGACTGTGCACATCTGGTCTGTTCATCTGTTTCTGGAGATTAGGCCTTGAAAGGGGTGTCAGCACAGAGTTTTATGCTGGTTTTAGCTGAAAGCTGATTTTGTTGCTTTTCTTTGTGTTTTGTTTGGTTAATCCAGTCTTGTTTTTCTTAGAAGAAGGCCTCTGCCTAGTAGTACACATTGATGTAAATAGAATATACTTTGGATTAAAACTGCCGTTTTCTAGATATGCACATTTCTTGATCACCCTGAGCGCACAGACTTTGTTGACAATATCCTACCTCTCATTGTCCTTTAGATCTCCAATTTGTTTCTGTCTTTTTTCAAGAAGCCTTACCTAGTCCTGAAAGATCAAATCAGCAGTCATTCATTTATGATCCTTCTAAATTGGTTGCTTATACTTACTGTACTTCCAATTATTGCACACTATGTTAGATTTGCCTTTTATGTCCTGCCTATACCTTGGATGTTTTAATGTCTTGATCATTATCTAACCCCTTATGACTTGAAAACATACCCAAAATATTTTGGTGATCAGTACAGTTTTGTTCAGTAAGTATGTATCCACAAGAATATCTACCAGGACACCCAAGTGGTGGGAAATGACCAGTTTATATCATAGGCAACTAAGTTAAATAAAAATATTATAGGCAGTTAAGTATGTTTGGGCCCTCAAAGGAGCCAGTACAGAAAGTAATATACCTTGCAACTGTGGGGATTGATATTTTAAATAGGTATCAATATAGGAAGGAAGGAAGCCAGAAAAAACCACTAACCCAATCTCCTACAGGAAAAGGTCATGTTCTGTATTTATGCCCACTTTCTGCTTGACTTGCTTCCTCATTTGACCTCTATTTAATCAGCTTACCTGAGCAATTATACTCATATACTTATAGTCGTGTACTTATTAGTAGACCTCATGCCCACCTTGCAAGTTCCTATTTCTACCCACCATGGACCTGCCTCATGTTGAGTATTTACTCTATAAAAATACCTAGAAAAAGCAGGGACCCCTTCTGTCTCTTTCTCAGACAGAAGCTTTCTCTCCCCCAGTCAATATATTCTGCTCTTAATCTCCGTTGTTCCTAAAATTCATTCCTTGATTGTAAAGAACACAAACTCGTATTGGACATAGAGCAAGTTGGGAGTGTTTTTTTTTCCCAATATCATTTTTCTTCTATATCCACTTCTGCAAGGATTCATTTACACATGCTAGAATTGCCTAGAAATCTAACATCACTTATTAAAGTATAAAAGTCAAGATGTCTTTTTGTGGTTCGTACGGAAAATTCTATAGTACTATCACAATCTATCACATAGTAAAGTACTCACTTTATCACAGATGCCACTATTTGTGTCCTTGGACTCAAGCAATTTAAAAGTGTCCCACTTTCTCTAAGCTAGATCTAAAATTACTTTCTGGGTCTCAGACTCCAAAACTGCCATGGATTCAAATTTTCCTCGTTTCTATCTTTTCTATGGTTCTGTACATCAGGGAGGCCTAGACACCCCTCAGCAGTCTGTGATACTCAAATGTTCCCAGGTTTGCGCAGTCAACACTTCTCCCCCTCACTGGGTGGCAACCTACACATCACAAATTGGCAGTCAGCATACCCTGCTAGGAAAAATCTGGAGCATATGGGTACTATGCCTTGAAAGGACTCTATAAAACACAGACACACTAACATGTATTAATCTGATGTCAACTTAATAAACTAATTGCGAGAATTGTTGAAACAAAATGAAAAAAATGAGGGGCAATAAGTTTTTTCCTTCAGTGGTGAGAACAAGACAATTCAAACTTTGAAAAATCTACCTTGCAATAAATAAGTGAATGTTTTAATCAATGGAGTTAAAATGAATACCCCACATCATACTTATCAAACTGATTATATAAGATAAATATATTTTGTTGTCATGTTTTCAAAGCATCTATTGCAGTGCATAGCATTATGACAGAACGTAATAGGTGTTTCATCATGCAGTACCCCTTGCTACACTGGGTTTGAGTGCATGTAACAGATGCTTGACATACTGATCAAACAGCAATTAATAAGCTAAAGTCCTCTGAAGACTAAAGTTCTCCCAAGAAATCCATTTTGATCATCTGATACCTGCATTTTGTAAAGTGTTACAGACAACTAAGCTAGGAAAAATATTATAGGCAGTCAGATAGGGCTACGCCTGTCAGAAAGCCAGGGCAAAAGTGGGACATATCTCAGCTCAGGCTGTAGACTCGCGTCTATTGTAGACCAGACTTCAAGATAAAGCCCAGTTAACCAGGTCTATGGACTTCTTCAAAGCACAGACAGCAGGCCAAATAATAGACTTCAGTTACCCCGGTGGGTGATCAACACTTCCAGATGCATCATTTTGTAGGAAAAGTCTTTCTTCTTCCCATGAACCCTTGTCATGTAACCTGTTTGCCTAGTAGATCGCTATTACCTATGCATCGGTACTTCTCCCCTTATTGATCATAGATATAGTTCATGTGTTAACCACATGGATATTACTCTATAGAACTTCCAAATTGTGGCGTCCTCCACGACCCTTTCTGCCTCTCAGGAACTATGTCTTTTCCCCCTCAATAAATATCTCCTGTTATTCAACTCTGCTTATTCTAAAATTTGTTCTTTGATTTTGGAAAACATAACATATCAGACATCTAACAAGTTGGGAGACACAATATTTTCATATTTAATTTCCCATATCATACCCTAAAACAGTATTAGGGTATCCTTTTTAAAACATTAAATTGCTACTATATTAGCGACAATCTGGAAGATTGTCATTCACTGGAGCAGGCTTCACAGCATGGTCAATCTTTGATAGCTTGAGTTTCAGTTTCATGTAGACCCCAGGTCTCATTTCAACTTTATTATACTTTTGGGCACCTAATATCCTCTCTGAGATCTAATTTATTTTAAGAATTATAATAATGATTATCTCACACCATTGTAACAATGAATGCATAAAAGTATCATATATAGCTTTTGTTGCATGATTTTACACATAATATTAAATGATTTAGGTATTTACATATTCAGCTACTATCTTTCTTATAAAGCTAACTCAGTTCACTTGTGTGTCAACTTATGTGGCTTAGTCTTTTTTACTCCTACAACAATACATGAAAAGAATATACGTGACATGAATACAAAGAATATACATGAAAAGTATACAAAGGATTCATGAAAGTACACAAAAAGAGTATAAATTTCTCTGTTGCTACCTTCATATGTGGTTCAGTACAAAAATACTTACTGCCTACAGCATGGCATGTTTGCTGCTAATCTAGAAGGCCACCTTCTGTCTTAGTAAGTGCCTAGTAGATTAAAAGAGTCAATTCATAGCATTTTGAAATAATTATGATTTTTAACAAACACTTAAAATTTTGGCTTTTTGGCGGGTGTGGTTCTAGGCTGGCTTGAGGCCAGACTTTGAGAATACATAGTAAGAAAGGCCTTGGGGACTCTGGCAATTAGAAATACTTCCCAGGGGTGGGTATTTTTCATCTGATTCTGGAGACACGGGTAGCCTGGAAAGAAGGTGGCAAGGGTTCTCTAGATGAGGGAGGGATAAGTACAAACACAAATAACTAAAGCATTTTCCTGGATAAAAGTTTCTCAGACTGGTAGAGACTGGCTGAAGAGAAGCAGGAGGAGGTCTGTAGAAACCAGGTAAATGAGGCTTTTTTTTTTTTTTTTTTAGATTCCAGGGAGATTGAGCTTTATTCTAATTGCAAAGGAGCACATAATAAGCTGGGAATTTATCTGACATTGAAAATTGTACCATAATGTTATTCTAAGAGCCTGCAATGCTGTTTTCTTTTTTTTAAATTCAGCACGAAAAGATATCAGTATCAAAGTAGACATTCTCCCTTTGGTGGAGCAGCAAAGTGTAAATCCACTGGAGCTAAGAGTGATAGCTAACTGTACAAAAACTACCCATTTACCCACTGTCCTTTAGGTTATAATGGGTAGCAAAATTGGAAGACATCTGAATGTCATTTTCATATCACAAAATTAAATACAAGATAAAGTGAAACACATGAAGGAAACTTTTAAGTGGCAATCATTTATACCAGGCATGGGTAATTACTTCATTTATCAATTAATGCCTGACTATTTTTGAGTGTGACATAACATTGTCTTAAGACAGATATGAGCAGACATGAGCAGAGACTGAGCAACTGGTATATCCAAGAACAAACAATAAGAATTAAGGGATGTTTTAGGTCAGTTCAGACATTCCTCCTTTCTCCATCAAACACAAAATCACTTCATAACAAAAGGGAAGAACTTCTTAGAAAATTACATTTGTTATTTTGCCACTAGACATTTCTTTAATTTTAGGAGTGGGAACAAAATACAGTAAAAGAAGAAAAAAGTCTAGTTGATGGGTGAAGATACGTATGACAAAACCTTGCCAAGTACGTTACCACTTTTGCAAGACTGCTGGCCGTTAGGCAGGCTAATCAAGAAAAGAGAAGCATGAGTGGTTGGTTGTGAGGCTGTGAGGGGATCTGAGGGACACCGACCAAGGAAATGCCTATGTCTGAGTTTCAGTGCTGGTTATGAGGATCGTACAATCAGATAAATACTTCCTACTGGCCAGAGAAAGGAGATACAGTGGATCTATACGATGACTTGAAATAGAATTTCTCAGGATTTAACCAAGGGTCAGAAGGGATATGTGAATCGACCATCTTAACTCATTTCATGTTGAATACAGAGCATAAATCAATGAAAATCATATAAACAGCCTTCAAGTCTGATATCATTTTAGAACTAGAAAGAGAGCTAAAATTTTAAAAACAGAAGTTACATGTTTCCTTGCTGTCAGAGAACTCTCTTTTTCCATTTCTTGCCAAATACATTTTCTGTGGTTTTCCAAAGCCTTTTCAATGTCCCTTTGCTATTAAGAGGCATTATTTTTCATGTGACCAAGTCTGTCATTTTTCATTTTCATCTAGAATCATTCTGGGCTCCCACGTGATGTGGGCACCTTGTCCCATTTCTGCAAGGCAGGCCAGGCTGAGGCCAGCCTGCCATTGTGGGGTCACATCTCTGGATTGCTGGCAGATTGGATTAAACTCATAGCAAGAGGTACTTATGTTCGCTTTAATTAGGGCCTGTAGGACATGTATTTTGTTCCAGATGAGACAACCTGGTGAAAAAAAGCAGCAGGAATTCATTAGAAAACAAGTAAATCAGGTATATTGTTAGGATGGGGGCTGGGGAAAAAAACAGTGAAACATTTGGAAAACAGATTACTTTTGTTTGCAAGCGGGAATAAAAAGGCAATTACTCTAAAGAATTTGTGAACCTTATCTGCATAGTTTCTAACAGCTACTTGTCACTCTTCTCATTTTGTTTACAGTAAAAATAAAGTTGATGTGTAATTACTGTTCTTTATTCAAAATGTGGCAAATCATAGCCGTGTTTTCTTTATGAACCTGGATTTCTTATAAAATAATTATAAATATTGTTCATTGAGTACTTACTATACAACAGCTCTTCATTTATTTTCTTTATATGGTATTGGGGACTGAAGTCAGGCATCGTTACTGAGCTGCGTCCCCACCCAAACCTCTTTGGTTGAAAGTTTTATTGTAGGATTGGATCTTGCTAAATTGCTACATTGCCCAGGCTGCAATAGAACATGCAACCTCGTTGGTTTCTGTCTGCTGGGTTTACAGGTATGTGAGCATCATTTTAGAAGGAAGATTTTACATTACTGCATTTGATCATACAATTCTCACAGATAAGTTGCAAGAGATCAAATATGTTTTTACTCCATAGTTCATAAGACAGATATGAAGAAGTCCAGTGCATTGCACACAGGCCTCAACTAATCCACGACAGAACCCATGGTTTTTAGTTTAGTTACTCAGGACTGTAGAAGTGTCAAAGGAAAAAGGTTTTGGGTGCTAGACTTGATACCTGTACCTTTCAAAGAGAATCCTTGAGACTTCTCAATATTAATTTTTATTTTCCTGCAAGAATTTGTGATAGACACTGACAGATATAATTAGAAAATGTCTCATTGAACAGGTTTTAGGTCTACCTAGCTGAACAAATGGAGCCAACAAAAGAGAAAAACTGTGAAATATACTTGTGTAATAACATCAGTGCCCAAGCCTTTAACAGCACCAGAATAGTTTGTAATGGGGGATGAATTTTGAACTTGGTGTCAGAGTTGCAATCTTAGGAACCATAGGAACAAGCTCTATAGTTCCTACTCTCCATTTGCCTTCTTTAGTAACATCCTCAATTTCCTTGCTACAAAACGTAAGCAATGGTAGGTACTCCCATGGCTTTGCTCATCAGTAAATCAAAATAATGGACACACAACACATAACAAGAGGCTCTTTTTTGGACTGATGAACAATATTATGAACTCACTGGCTATTTAACTTTTCAAGTTCCTATGAATCATTTGCATTAAAACAATGGGAATTGACTCTATGAAACATTTTCATCCCAATTATGTGCATCATAGCATTGGTTAACACATGCAATTGGTGTTTTCCTTCAGGTAATACATTGTCTAAAATACTTGAATATTCATCAGAGTAATGTTTCCTTTGATAATTATATACTAGAGGCTTTTCATTCAAAAAGAATTCCTTTCCTCAAGTGTGACTATAAAAGAAAACTATGCAATATAGAAATCTTCACTTATTTATGTTACTTTTTACTTTACATACATGTGTTACTTATTTTTAGAAAAAGGGAACTTTAGGTGATTATCCAGATTCCACAGTTTAGAATAAAGCCATCTCTTACTTGTTATTTTGAAAGTCAGAAAATACATCACTGGTCCCTTTCAAACAAAAATTAATGTCTGTAATTCTGGGACATCTAAGATCTCAAATTCTACTTGCATTGCCATTACTATTCTCCCCAGTTTATGAATTATTGTTAAGCAGTAAACAATACCCCATAATAAAGCATATATCACATGCAGAATACCAATACTTGAGTTGCTCAGACCAATACTGAGGTCATTAATGAGTCTTCAGAAGGTACTTTCACCATCTATCAGACCGGATCTTTCAAGGAGATAGTGAAAAATGTGACTTCCTTGGGAATGAGTTTATTGCCACACTTTAGTTATTAAAAAATGAGCTCAATAACCAAGACAACTGGGTATAGAATATCATGGTGATGAATAGTCACCAAATGATAATTTTAACAGAAGTTCAGCAGGCAGAAAGGCAAAGTCTATTTCTAGCCTGTCTAATAAAAATAAAGCACCTCCTTTTCCTTTGTGGCAGAATTCTTACCTAATCACCATGCTCCTGCTCCTAGGTGACTGAGTTCATCAGAGAATGACATGCGTCTTGGCTACTTTTCTCTCATTGCTGGGAAAAATACCCGATGCTCAAAGTAGGGAAGGAAAGGTTTATTTCTGACAGTTCTTGGAAGTTTGAGTCCATACTCAGTTGGCTCCAAGGCAGGGTGGCATGGCTGGGCCACTGTTCACAACCACTGCAAACAGCAAGGCAGGAGCCAGCAAGAGAGAGAGACACACCTTCTTCCCACCATTCCACTGTATGCTGGCTCCACTCTTAGGTGAGTGAAGCAGTCACATCACCAATCCCAGTGCTAGACAACAAACCCATCACCAACACTAGACTCAGCCATGTCCAGGATGACATGAGGGTTGAGGCTGGGCCACAGGAACACAAAGCATAACAACATACAAGGATAAGTACTCAGTATTGGTTCCTGCCGTAGGCTACTTGAGAAGATTGTCATAGCTATAACCAGATCATCATTAATGAATGATATGCATTTTACAAGACCACAAAAATCCTTTGTATTTACTGTCATCACTACATTTTGTCATAAATTTACTAAAGAAATTACAGGAGAGGCTGGAGAAAAAGATGATTAATTTTTCAAGTCTGTTGTTCATATGATTGCTAAGATCCTCCCACTGATACCACTCTTTGAGCAGTCATATAGGAACACGTATCTTCATTCTTTATATTTATTCAGAAAACTTTGCATATTTCTTTGCAGCAAATATCTAATCATGTCCCTTCTATTCCTTGAGCAACCAGCCAAACTATTTGCCACTGCCTATGATTCAATATGTGTGTGTACATGTACACATATCTTTCATGAAGCTAAAAATCAAGATACTGCTTGAATTTCTACCCACTGAGAGAGTTTCTATTTACCACTGTCTTTCATAACTTTCCCTAAACTGTTCTATAGTAAGGGTGCAGGATACCATGACCACATGCTTTTCAATGGTGGCATAATATTTTACAGAACCATCTGGAAACCTGGTCAATGTCTTGCTATTCCTTAACCAAATGGCTGGACATAACTCCCCATGAGTCCACCGATAATGTTCAGGATTTGAGAGTTCATATAACAAGAATACTAGTCACGAGCATCTCTGTAATTCATTCATATAAATTACATGTTTCCTCAGAATATGTTAAATTAAGCCCAGTATTGTGCGTTGATTTACATTTGATGATGGAATGCTGTGCTTATCCAGCTTATAGATTGGTAGATCAAATGACACAGGGACGTGCTGAAGAACTAGTTTATATGCTAACTTGGAGGCACACTGTTAAGTATCCAGGGTATGTGAAGTTGGAATTCCAAGAGATATTGTAACTCAGAATTTTGAAAATATATCTGTAGAAGATTGTATAGCTTTCCTCCAAATTAAAGACATGTGTTAAGACAGTGGCTTGCCAAATGCTTCATTTTGTAGTCCTGTCTTCCAAGAACACTACGAGCAAGTTAGATCTGCCCAAGTAGTAATGCAACTTGTACAGCAACCAGAACCACTTTCAGACCTTTTTACTCTTCTGATCCCCAAATAAAACTAGTATGTTTTTGAGTTACTCAGTAGATCAATCAAAGCAGAATGATATAATAAACTGTATTTTGCCTCCTAAATCCAAAAAGATTAATTGGGCATCATTCCTCTTTTACAGTAGTAGGAGAGTGGAAGTATATTTTCTTTTCTTTTACTTCAGAAGTCTATTTCTCACAATACGTCAAACCATTGAGCCAATTACATTTTTACCTAGTTAGCAGCTGTTAGAATTTTGACTTTCCCTCTCATTCTGTGGTTAATATTCTGTATTTGTCTGTAGTAGTAGCTCCATTCTGCCTGCCAAGTCAATCAGAGTGGCATCATCAATATAATGGGAACATCAAATGTCCTGTGAAATTAGAGGACTGAGTTCTCTAAATAATGCATTATGAATTAGCGATGTTGAGTTTACATACCCTTAATGTTGAACAATTAAAGATAAATCTTGGCCCATCCAGCTAAAAATAAACTGCTTCAGATGGGATATATTAACAACTATAGAAGGGAAGAAACATTTATGGGGGGAGCTTATAAAAATTAGTATTTGCAAGTAAGGTGGCAAGAATGCACTGAGCTGCTCCAAGAGTGAAATCACTCTAGGAGAAAAGATGAAATTGGGAAATTCACAAGATAAATTCACAAGATAAGCAAATGTCGTCTTCCAAGACACTTTTGTTCTATATAACCCAGAAAGATGTGTGGAAAGAAATAGGGTAGGAATTAATTATCAAGCCTGTGTCTTTTGAAGCACTCATGGTGACTCACTAGTTCCTTTAATCTATTTAAATTTCTAATATTGCTTTTTGACTTACTGTTTTCATAGATAGAGGCAGTCCTCCTTCTTCCTCAAGATACTTCATTCCACAGATCAGATAACCGAGGTAGAATTTACCCATTTGCCAGTACATCTACCCCCAATTTGACATGCCAGATATAGGAGAATTTGAAGCTCTAATATCATCATTTTTTTCAAGTTCTTCAAAATATATTTGAAGCAATCAACCCAGTTATGTTATTTTTTTTTTTTTGAGACAGGGTCATGTTATGTAGTTCAGGTTGGTCTTGAACTCACTATGTACTGGGCTGGCCTCAATTCTTATCCTCCCTACTCCTGGGATTACCGACATGTGCCACCACAACCAACTATTTTATTTATTTCAACTAAAACATTTTTTTCTCTAAATGTTTGTACAAAAATACTACGAAGACCATTCTTAAGATGAGGTTAATTTATTACTAGGATTTAACAGGTAATTTTCAGATAATAATGTTGCCCCCACTAATATTCATTCAGCAAACATGAAACATTAAAGGCTACTGAAAATGGAAATGTTAAGGTTAGTGTAAGACCACTAAGTCTCACCTACTTCAAAGCATAATGTTAATGCTGAAAGCATTCTATAAAAGCAACTACAAAATAATTTGGGTCATCGCTGTGACTATACCTGACCATGTGGTTTGAGAAGTTTGGAAATAGCTTGTGAGTAGAATTTGGAAATGTTTGGTGATGCTGCCTGAATGCATAGAGCTGGAACAACTTAGGCTGTTCCATAGAGGAGATTCTGATTAGAGATTAGGAGACCAGAAGGCAGATAAAAAGCCTGCTGGTAAAGACCAGGAGGTTTCTGCTGGGAAGAGTGATCACATTGGTTGTTGGACACCACCTGATGTGTGTTATGGCCTGGCAGAAACTTTGCATTTTGCTCATGTTCAGAGACCTTGCCTGAGACTGAGATTAAGGCAATGATTAATCTGGTAAAAGAAATTTCAAATCAGTCAAATGTTGAGGCTGTGGCATGGTTATTGTTGGAGGTCTTTAGCCAGATTTATGTTGCAAATGAAGAGCAAAGAGCCCAGCAGGATGATTTAAATTGCTGTGAAGCTGGCCTGAAGGAAAACTCCCTCACAGCTATGGATTGTAAAAACAGAGCCAAAACCTCCATTTCTGGGAAGGAACAGAGAAAAAGAAAGAGGGCCTGAGGCCATCCTGGGAAGCTGTAGGTCCCCACCTTTTGCAACCTCAAACCAGCAAAAGTAAAAGAATTTGCTTGGAGGAGAAAGCTGTGAAGCGCCACCTTCCAGAGTGGCAGCAGAGTGGCGATGGAGGCCGCAGGATGACTCAAAATGGCAACCACTGCACCAGATTCCAGAATGACCGCAGCACAGAGAGAAAAGCCTGGCTACTTCTCCGGCTGGCATAAAACCCTGGGGGCATCCACATGGCGCTGATTTCAGGTGCAAGGAAAAATGCACAAATTCTGAGGGTAAGACAGCTTCTACAGGGCTGGAGATTTAGCTCCGTGGCTTAAGTGCCTGCCCGGCAAGCGTGAAGTTGTGAGTTCAATCCCTGGTACCAAAAAAAAAAAAAAAAAGACAGCTTCTACTACGATTGCAAAGGGTTTGGGAGGCCAAGCAGTGTGCCACTGAGAAGGCAACATGTAAAGATGTAAGGGTGAAGCCAAAGGTGCAGTGGAGACCCCAGAAGCTTGGAAAAGCCAAGAACATGGATCATCCAAGGAAAGCTGCAAAGATCAAGCAGAATGGGCTAAAGAGAGAAGCTGCAGGAGCTGAAATCCCTGGAAGTGCCATGGGATGGAATCACCCAAGCCTTTTGGAGCTTGCAACCAGATGGCTTCACATGCTGAGCATGGAACTCTAGGACTTAATGTTCCCCCTGCTGGATGTTGGACTTGCTTTGTTTCCAATCATTTGTATTCCCCTGTTTGTAACTTTTGGAATGGTAATGTTTGCATGGAGCCTTTGCATTTTGGTAATGTTTAACCTTGTTTCCTTTGTACAGGGGATTACAGTTAAGACTTTGCCATAGTTCTCGGAGGAGACTGGAACTTGAACTTTTAAGCAATGCTGGACCTGTTAGGGCTTTGGCAAATCTTGGAGATGGACTAAATGTCTTTTTTTAATTTTTTTTTTTTAATTTTAAAGATAATAAAACAAAAGAGGGCAGAACAGAGCAGATCAGAACAGGACAACATAGGCAACATAGTACTTTACATTAAGACAACCAGACACTAACAGTAGCTATCACAATATCACTTTCTCTGCTATAGTTGAGCATAGTTTCAAATACAATAATATCAAACATAACAAAATATTATAAAACCATTCAAAGAGTGAAAGAATTACAGGGCATTCTGAACTGAATAACAGAATGATCAATGGGTACTATAATATCTCATTTTCGATAAAAAAATTTTGTTTATACTATCACACATATACAAATCCCAATAAGACACAATGTGATAGATAGAACCAATGGTAGTAGAAGAATAGAAGCATGGTAGGAATTCTAAGAAGGATGATATTAAATCAGCAATAGCTGTCATAATGTTTTATTTTCCTCAAAACAGCTGTTCATACTATCACACATGATATAGTCAAACAAAACAGAATAAAACCATTCCAACTGATGAATAAAAACATTGAAAGGCTTCAAAGATATGAGATGGGAACTCATGCTTACCATAAAATCTTATATATACTTATCAACTCTCATACTAGGGAGACTGTACGGTATTTACACATGTGAGTCTGGTTTATTTTGCTTATGAGTATGGTCTCAAGTCATGTCTATTTATTTATAAATATGACAATGAGATCATTCATTATACCTGAGTAGTACTCCATTGTATAAAAATGCCACAACTTTTTATCCATTCCTCAGTTGATGGGCACTTAGGTTGTTTCCAAGATCTGGCTATTACAAATTTTGCTGCTATGAACATGGGTGCACATATATCACTGTGGTATGATGTTTTCAGATCTTCTGGTAATATGCCTAGAAATGGAATAGCTGGATCAAATGGGACCTCCAAACTCAGCTTTTTGAGGAATCTCCAGACTGACTTCCACAGTGGTTGCACCAGTCTACACTCTCACCAACAGTGCAGAAGAGTTCCTTTTTCCCCACAGCCTCTCCAGCACTTGTTGTTGTTGGTTTTTTCTATCCTGGCCATTCTTTCTAGGGTGAGATGGAATCTCAGTGTGGTTTTAATTTGCATTTCTCTAATGACTAATGATGATGAACATTTTTTCATGTATTTATTTGCCATTCATATTTCTTCATCTGAGAACTGTGTATTCATTTCAGATGCCCATTTTTGGATTGGGTCTTTGAATTTCAAGGGTC